>WAAG01060363.1:80519-126087 GCA_013390105.1 Tichodroma muraria
TTTTTAAAATGTTTTTTTTTTTTTTTTTTTTTTTGTGACTGGTGTTTCTTTCTCTCTTATGAGAAGGGAAGAAGTAGAGAAGAGTCCTAAAGAAAAGGTAATGTCCTGGTTTTGCCCCCAGAAGCGGTGCCAGGGAGTGAGGAGGGAACTGTGCCATCCCTTCTATTTCTGTAATCATCCTGGCAGGGCTCTAGGTTTGGATTAGGAATTTACAGTCCTTCCCCATCCAGCTTTTTCACATTAATTCATTCATTTTGTCATTAATAGACGGTGTGCACACTGCTGGCAGTAGAGCTGATGAGTTCCAGATATGTGCAGATAGCTGGCCTTGGTTCTGTTTTTATAAAAGGCCCCACCAAAATCTCTGCCTCAAAAAGACAAGAAAAAATATAGCCTTATGATGAGATTTTTCTAAGTAAATAGGTCAGGAGATTTAACAAATGGATCTGAGGCTCCTAAGTCACTTGAGGAAATTTTATTTCATCACAAATCACTTTTCCTTCAGAAGGGCAGAGGTGAAAGATGTTTTCAGGGTAAGAAAGATTTTTCTTTTTCGTTTAACAGTGTGGTGAGTTGACCTTGGCTGGACACCAGACGCCCACCAAAGTTGCTGTGCCACACCCCTCCTCAGCTGGACAGGGGGAGAAAAATACATCAAAAGGCTCGTGGGTTAAGGACAAGGAAGGTCACTCACTAATTATTGTCACAGGCAAAACAGGCTCAAATTGGGTAAAATGAACTTAATTTATTACCAAAAAAATCAGAGTAGGGGAGTAGGTAATAGAACCTTAAAACACCTTAAGTTCACTCCCATTTTTTCCTCCCTCCTCCTCACAATAGTGCAGGGGCACAGTAATGGGGTTTGCAGTTGGTTCATGTTGGGGGTTTACTTTCTTTCTCACAGAATTTTCTCCCATACATTGCTAGGGAACTGATTACTGGGTATTTATGGGTGCTCAGGAAAGACAAAGGAAGTGGCCAAAATGAGGGGAGAGGCTGGCATCCCAGGACTTCACTTCTCGATGGGAGAGCTGCTCTCTTGGAGGGAACAGCGAGGTTGTTGGTTTCTTTCACTGCGGGGAGATTTCGCCGGTCCCACTGGAGCCCAGCTCGCAGTGACCCAGCGCCGTCTGTCCGTGTGTGCCCGGGAATTCGGATCCTGCTCTCTCCCTGCCCTGCTGGAGCCGCGCTGCCGCGGTGCCCGCGCCCGCCGTTCCTTCGCTCCTGCTCTGGTTTCCCCACGCCGTGTCCCGCACCCCCTGCTGCTGCCGGGACCTTTCCACAGCTCCAGCAATCCCCGCCGAGCTCCTGACACATCTCGTGCTGTAACACCCTGGGCTTTCTGCTCCCCCCGGCCGCCTGTGATGGTCACTGCACCAAAGGGGAAAGTGCCTGCGGTGAAAAAAGACTCACTGGGCCCTGATTCTCTTTTGCTGTTAACGCCATAGTTACTGATGTTATTTTGTTTCTCTTGTTATATACAGTAGTAAAGAACTGTTATTCCTATCTTCACATCTTTGCCTGAGAGCCCTTTAATTTCAAAATTATAACAGTTCGGAGGGGGGAGGTTTTGCATTCTCCATTCCCACAGAAGCTCCTGCTTCCCCTGGCAGATGCCTGTCTTCCAAACTAAGACAGTTCATCACGTGTTGTCTCTGCTACTCCTTCCTCCTCACGGGGAGGACCCCTCACACTCTCATCCTCTGAGTGTGGAGTCCCACAGGCTGGAGTTCTTCATGAGCTGATCCAGTGTGGGTCCCCACCCACGGGGTGCAGTCCTTCAGGAGCAAGCTGCTCCAGTGTGGGACCCCAATGGCATCACAAGTCCTGCCAGCAAACCTGCTTCAGCTTGGGCTCCTCTCTGCATGACGCCTCAGGTCCTGTCAGAAGCCTGCTCCAGTGTGGGCTCCCCATGAGGTTACAACCTCCTTTGGGCATCCACCTGCTCCTCTGTGGGGTCCTCCAGGGGCTGCAGGTGAATATCTGGTCCACCACGGATGTCCATGGACTGCAGGGGAGACTCCGTTCTAGCACCTGCAGCACCTGTTCCCCCATCTCCTTTACTCATCCTGGTGTCTCTCTCACAGAGTTGCTTCTCTCACATATCCTCACTCCTCTTTACCAGCTGCTGTTGCACTCCCCCTCTTAAAGATGTTATCCCAGAGGTTTTACCACCATCATTGATGAGCTCAGCTTTGACTGGTGGTGGGTGCATCTTGGTGCTGGCTGGCATTGGCTCCACAGGACACAGCTTCTACCATCTTCTCAGAGAAGCTGCTCCTGTAGCCCCCCTTACCAAAGCCTTGCTACACAAACCAAATACAGTTACCTGTGTTATCATTAACCTGAGAGGGAACACACCTATTTAGTTGATCCAAGGCCATTCAGACTTTTTGTCTGAGATTCCATTTCAGGTGATCTTTTTCCTGACAGTTCTGTGCCCAGCAGTAATACAAAGCTATTAACATCATTCTCTACAGATCGGTGCGTACATGCTGACGTAACAGACCCATAAAATATCATCTTCTTCCATTTTAATGCGAGAAAGAAAAGGCCAAGCTCTACTCAAAGAGTCAAATCACTTCCTGGGAGATTCAAGGCCAAGCATCAGGCCTCTTCCACTCTTCAGACAAAAAGAAGAAATCAGGCTCAAACAGCAACAGAGTGCGGCCTCTCTCCTGCTCCCCTGCTGCAGGCAGCTGTGGCCACACATGCAGCCCAAACCGTGTGACAGGACAGTGTAGCTTTGTGCAGACATCTGCAATATTGATACAAATAAGTGCCAAATTATCCTCCTCTAATGACAAAATGAGGCTATTCTCACTTATGAGTCACCTGTTGTTTCATATATATATCCCCATGTGTTTTTTTGTATTGGAGGAATAACAGCATACCCACTGGCCAGAAAGCCAAGTGCCTCAAAATAGCACTGAGATGGGTCTGGCTTGCTCAGAGCCTGCTGCTCCTTCAGTTGCTCCCAGATACTTTTGATGAGCTGGAAAACACTGTGTAGCATCTAGGGGTATGAAAAAGCAGTGCAGTTGTCTCCCACCAGGTTTGGTATCTGGATCCAGCCTGCGACAGCACGGGGGGCTGGGGGCAGCAGGCGTGGCACTTCGTCTTTGCTGCCTTCAGCTGCTTCATCCCAAAAACGTTCGCCTCGCTCAGCTCCTGGGAAGAAATTAAATACCACAGGGACCAGCTGGCATTCTCCCACTCCTCCATGGACACAGCCACTAGACAAGCAATTTATTTCCTGTGCCCACGCCAGCACTGAAGGAGGCTGCACAGAGGCTCTGTGCCATGGCTTGGCCTTCTCTGCATCCTTGAAGCTCACCCTACTTTCGACTCCTGTTCATCCCAGAACAACTTTTTGGGAACATAGAATAAGTGTAGCATGAGCTCAAGCCATCTATGTAGATCTGACCCTGTTCTCTCTTCAGTCCTTGCTTAGCCCTATGGAAAACTCTGACACAGGGATGCTCTTGCCCTCTGTTCAGACTCCTGGGAAGCTGTTCTTGGCTCCATGATTTCCCATGTACAAGGAACCCTGGACCACAGTTTCTCAGAATGGACCGTGGGACTATAATGAATCATGACTCTTGGGTGTCAGAATTTTTGCTATGAGGGAAGAGAAAGAGAGGGTCAAAAAAAAAGTACTGATTGGTGGATATTTTTGCTGCTGTGGCTGAGTCCTTGTTAGGTATTGACTAAGGCAAGCAAGCTAGAGGATTTTCAAAGGATTTTCCATTCAAATCAGTACACAAAAGCTTTATTACCAGTCCCAATGCTGGAAAATCATGTCAGGCCCTATCAAAATCATGACAGTGGCTTAAATTATGAGTTTAAAAATAGATGTGTTGGCTTATTATTATTTGAATTATGGTTTCTGAATCATTAGGTTAAACTGGCATCAAGTTCTTTGTGTTCCTCCATGTCTGAAGCTCTAAAAACACTGAAAAAATATTAATAAACCCCCTGAGATCCTCAAATACTCACATTTTTCTAGAATATGATCTTTATAAAAAAAGTGCAACATACACTGTCATAAGAACCCTGCTAAAGCCATGAGAACTGCCAACTTCTTTATTCTCCTCAAAGGTTTAAAATATACGTTTTATCTGCTCATGTCTGACAGCAAAAAATACAATGCTGTGACAAAGCAGCACAAAGGCCAGGTTTCCTTCTAGAAGAAAGTAACACTTCCAAATACTTAGGTGTTGGCAGAGAGCCCAAAGGTGCTGCTGGTAGCCCTGCTATCAACAAACCTCCAAGCTACCATATTGTTCGCACACTGCTTAGGATCCCTCTTTTTCATAGACCCGAAGGATCAGAGCCTGAAGTGCCTGTACTGGTACTGGGTGAGCTGTGTCCAGCCCCAGAGGGAGCACAATCTGCCCTGGCAGAATCACAGAACGCCTTGGGTTGGAAAGGACCTTAAGGATCACGCAGTTCCAGCCTCCCTGCCGTGAGCAGGGATGTTGCTATGGGCAACGCTGCTTCTCTGCTGTGGGAAGGGGCACCTTCCACCAGGCCAGGTTGCACACAGCCCCTCACTGACAAAGCAATGCCCAGGGATGCTGCCTCAGCACCAGCAGCCGAGCACCCTCCTTTGTGGCACTCCTCGCCTCAGCCAACACAGTTTCAAGGCACCAGAGCAGTATTTAATCAGAAAAAGCGACACTTGCTTCTGCTCTCCGTCAGTCCTCACGGCCTTGAGCCACTCACACGTGACTTTCTTACAGTCAGCCCTGGAAACCTTCCTTTCCCGTAAGACTGGACAGAAGTCCCACACAGATGCATCATAGTGGCAAGGAGGGAAGGGAAGGAGGCTGTGGCTGAGGACAGAATGGAGCAACAGAGACACACGGATGGTGGACACCAAGTAGCGACTTTTTGAGTCTACTTGCAGCATTTTTAGCTGTAAATAAGAGTATTATAATTAAGAGTATAATTAATAAGAGTATTCAGCTCCAGAGGGCTGAATAAGACTCAGACAAGTCACCAGCTGTGTCAGCAAAGCAAAAACAATAGTGACAAAAAAAAGCAAAAAAAAAATAGTGACATTGGTGAATGTCTCAAAAGGAAAGAGGGAAAGCAGATTTCCGCTTGCTGTCAGACATGGAGCTCTGTCTCTCCTGAGGCCGTGGGCACCCATGCAGACATTTCAAACCCTGGATACACATGCTGGCTGGCTTCTCTCTTACATCGCTAAGAGAGGGGGACTGGAGCCCTTCAGCATAAATTGGGATTTCAGCTCTTGCCTCCTATTGGGTCGTAGTTGGGTCGTAGTTGGGTCACCCTGTCCTTTGGCTACGTTGCCTCCTCCAGGCTGGATGTATCCCATTCGGAGTCCCTCAGGCAGCAACCTCCCTGCCACTCCCCCTCCTGACAAAGCACCCCTGAGGAAGGATGGCCTGGCGTTTTCTGTAGCAGCTCTGCTGTCCCCAGCAGATGTCAGGCTCACACCTCAGACTCGAGGGGACATTTCAGGGCTGGGGCTGAACAACCAGGCTCACCTTAACTCATCGCCACCCAACTTTCCTGCGAAGTGGGGAAACATGAATGCATCCAGGTGCACCAGGCACTTGCTGCTCCTTCATACCAGCCAACACTGGTGCTCAGGTGTTTGTTTATTTTTAACATAGCTCTTTCAGTGACTTAAAATAGAAGACAGTCAGGGAGCAGGTTACCTTTCAAACATAGGTGTCCTGATCTGACTCAAATCATGCACCCATTGCTGGCTGCCTGGGGTTTGTGTGGGCAGAGATCAGAGACCCACCACCAGGTTTGGTAAATGTCGGTGGAGCAGGCTGGTGAGGAGACTTCAACGGGTGCTGACAGCTGGTGCAGCTAAAGGAAGGACCCCGGGGAGCTCAGAGATACAAGAAGGGCTCAGACGAGCTGCTAGGGGATGCAAGCACTGGAAAATAAGAAATGCTGAGAGAGCCAGCTGGGGAAGGTTAATAAAGCCTGCCTGTCAGGGGAACTATCTGACAGGCAGACAGCCAGAGGAGGGGAGAAAACAGCTCACTCGAGTCCATGGACCCATAACTGGGTTATGCAGCTATGTAATCCACTTAAGCTCTAAAACTGTCCTGCCTCCCTCCCCCAACCTCTACTCTCCTCTTCTGTACCTCTAATATTCAGAAATGTTTCTTCGAAGCTTTGCAGGAAGTCTTGACAGTGGTTCAATTTGATTAGCACTGGCTGGGGAGTTTTCCCAGAGGATCTCGGGAAGTACAGAGATAAATACCCTGGAGAAACCTGCAGGGTATTGACGGGCTCGTACACTGTCTGCAGCACCGGAGAGACCTGCTCTGTAAGAGGGGCACGCAGAGACACAGGGGTGGGGCTTTCTTAACCTGCATTAGGAAATACATGTGGACACTTAATGCAGTTTATTCAAAACAAGCTGTCTTCTCCATTATATGTCGTTCACCCTGAGAGAGATTAGAGAAGCACAAGACGCAAAAGGCCTCTTAGATCATCTAGCCCATCACCCCACAAATGAAGATTTAATCCCATTAAGGGCCACTGTTGGCTTCGGTGGCTTCAAGATTTGGTCCTAATTGCACAAACACAAAGCCATTACAAGACTGCAGTCTGACAGAGAAGCTTTCTTTTTTACAGGGTATATAATTTCTTTAATTAAAGTGTCTTATCTGCATGCTAATAATTAGAAAAATATTGTCCACTTCTATTCTTGTTTCATTCTGATATCCTGGTGTGCTGGATATAAGCGGAAGGTGAGAATGTGCAAAGACGTGTATGCACTGTGAGATCAACAATGCACAGGCATATCAAGAAGACAGGTCCTTTCCCATGAGGGGATTATAATCTAATTTATTATATGGATTGCAGCAGCCCATTACAAGAAAAAAAAAAAATGTTCATTTTATAGGAGGGATCAGGAATGTAGCATCAAACCCTGATGAAGAAGGGAGGGGTCCACACTGATTTTCACATGCTTTGGATCAGGAGCTTACTGTAGCTGAACTCATTGCAGGCTATATACAAATTTTGTTTGCTCTCTAATTATTAATTTAGAAAGGACATTCAGTCAGAGAGGGGACGGGATGAGAAATGTCCCTGAGAGCTGTCTGGAAAAAATGAGCAAGAACGGATTTATGGAATGAGTGGGATCGAGTCCAGAAGGTTGTCTCCTGTAGCCAGGGTGGTGTGGGAGAGGGTAAGAGGGCTGTAAGGAAGAAGAGGACAAGGATGAATGAATGGACAGTGCCAAGGATGCAACCTGCGATGGACCACAGGGTGGGAAAATGTGCAAAGAAGCCCCTTAAGAGAAGATCAATATGGAAGTAAAATGTAAAACTCAAGGAAGGAATACATAACTGGGGAATCAAGCTACCACTGCTGTTTCTTCCTCCACCTGCATATTGCAGATAACAACTAAAAGCTCGAAATCTTTGTGTTTTGATTAAACTCATTATAAAAGAACAGCAAGGATAGGAACAAATTACCAAACTCAACTTGCATTTGCAAGTTTTTAGTGGATAAACACCTTGGTCATCTTTCTCAGTAAAAAAAAGTATGCCACCATTGATCAATGCTAATGGCTTTCAATAAAGGCTAATTAAATTATGCTCTAAGATTGGACAGAGCATAAGCCAAGTCCCAAGCATGCCCTAAAGCCAGTCTGAAGGGAAAAGAGAAAGGGAACTTACCCGTATGAAGCTACAGGGGATTATTTCACCTACTGCAATCTTTAATAAGACTATCAATCAGCCAGGAGGGATGTTTATCCCTGTCTCCCAACATATCATACAGAGGCATTCATTCCCCAGACATGAGCAAATAATGAATTGTTCTTTGAACCAAGGGGAAGATGAGGCCCATCTAGTCACCACCTCAATCAAAATGGAAAGCACCAGGCAAAAAAATATAACCCAAGGCAAGACAGGAGAGCAAAACAGATCAAATATATGTATAAATATTCATACATAATAAGAGATGGGATTGCAACAAAAGAATAAATTTAAACAGACCTAAAGGACAACCCAAGAGATGTCTTAGAGTTGCTAATGGGAGAGACAGGTAAATTGTTACTGGCATCTTAACTTCTGCTGAACATCAGTGTAGTGAGTAGAGCAAGGAGTGGGAGCCAAGACCCCAGAAATCAGAGCTGTCTCTGATGCCTCACACTGCTTAAACTACTGAGACTGTTAAAGGAGACTTCCTTTACAAAAAAAAAAAAAAAAACCTGAAAAAGCATCTCTTCTTCATAGTTGCAGATAAAAACTTGGAAACACAAAGCAATTGCACCCTAAAGGCAAGTGAAATGAACTCAAACCTTGTTATTGCAATATACATTATTAGCTTAAACTCTGAGGACTGATCTCTGTGGGGACAGTCACAGTCTCTTGTTTTGTGAGTGCTTAGGACTGAGAAGGAGGTGCTCAGAGGTGGGAAGAGGAACACTTCCTTCTGCACAGCACTTAGACCAGGTAAGGAGAAAAGGAGAAGTAAAGATGGGGGTGAAAGACAGGAAAAAGAGACCTTTGTCTTGTTAAATACAGGTGACTGTGACATTTACAACATCCTTAATATTCGTTTTGGTTCTTTTCAGTCTCTTCTACACAGCAATCTACAATCCCCAAAGGGGGTCATACTACCCAGAAGACCTGTAGTAGCTTGTACCTGTGTGTGTGTGACTTCAGATCACTCTTCAGAAGCTCCTATATGCATTACATTCACTTCCATGCCAATTCTACAATCACATTGGCAAAGATAATCCCTTGACTTTTCTGAAATCATTGAAACTATCATTTAAAGAGTGGCACATGAAGGAGCAAAGGATAATAATTTTTAAGCAAAAGCAGATTAAAAGTGATGCAGCTATTGAGCTTCCTAATGCAAGCTCTCCTACTTCAAACTGCAAAGAACAGTGGCCATTAGTGGTGCATTGCATATTACACTAGAAAAACGTGCTTGAGACTCAGACTGAGTTATTTTACTATTCAGTTCATTTTTGTTACTGATCTTGGCATTTTAACAGCTTTAGCTCTAACATCTTCATGTAAAAATGGTCAGATTGATGGTTCGAACCCTGAAGTGACAAGCAATTATTTAAGTCTTCTTTACTCAAATGTTAATAAATCTTGTTTGTTCCCTTATCCTTATGAAATGTGGTATGCATGAGAGGTAATTAAAATGGGTGTCAGTGGAGGTGTGCACTTAGAAGGAACGCAGCACTTGGTCCACACAAATTTAATATAGGGTTATTGAAGTAACAGGAAAGATGGCCACGACAATCTAAGGAAATCAGCGAGACAAGCTGTTGGGGAAAGTAACATGTTCTCTTAGAACAGTTGATACAATTTAGAAAATGATAAAGCTTTGAGTCGCACAAACTCTTCTTATTGTCCTCCATTCTCCTGCCCACGGTATCAGACAATTCAATAAAAGATACTGCTACTCCCTGCATTTACATTGCATCTTCATTTACAAAGAGAGGAACTTGTGATCAGGTGAAAAAATGCGACAAGCAGGACTGGCCGTGCGAGCAAACCGGATCCTGAATTATTGAAAGGCAACCATGTGGCTGCACCCGAGCAAACACAGACGAACAATGAGGGAGGAAGCCAGAGGAGCAGCGTCTACGGCCGTCTGTCTTTCAGCCCAGGTGCCCACCTTTCATTTGCATCCATGTTTATTAGTGGATTAATAAAAGAGATTGTTCATGTACCCAGTCTCAGAATGCATTGCCTCTGCGCATGAGCTCACTCCCCCTTATTTTCTGCTGTCTGTCATCTACAGCTGGGGAAAACAAAATGGAGAACTGGTTAGGATTTGGCCTGTGTTCCTACCCACGTCCGGGTTAGACCTCAAGATGATGTAAACTGATGGAGACCCACTAAACTCAGGTGGGTCTGCTGAGTTATGCCAGTGAAGGATCCAACTTGTTTACTTATCAGCTGCTTGCATCTTACATGATGAACTGGTCCTGTACTGATATTTAACAAAAGGCATATTTATGTAAATGAGAGAGTGCGTGCTCTCCAATGTTAGAAAGGTTAAAAAATGTGTATTTTGTGGAGAAAAAAATTTGTTGGAAGACAGACAGACAGGTGTCAGATTTGTTTCGAAATATTGGGGCTTTTATTTCTTTTTGTACAACAAATGCAAACTTGTTATTAAAACAGAATTTTCATTTGGCGACAAAGCTCTTTTTTCAGGTTCTGCTGGAAAGCATTCAGCTTGGAGAAGGTCTTGGATTCCCAAAAGCTTTTGTGCTGTGGGTTTTTCCCCTTCAAACATGTCAGTTCATCTAATAAAAGAGACTTTCACACCTAAAAACCTCACCTCACTTACACCTTGAAACATTCATACCACTTCTATAACAGCTTATATCAGCTATTCCCTAATGATGGTTTATTAGCAGCAAGTGGGGTCTAATATTCACCATTTTCAGATATGTGAGAATTGCATGTGAGTGTTGTAAATGCCTGAGAACATGCAAGCTTGTGTTCCTCCACAAAAGGGAAACTATGAATCAGTCACAATACACAGCTGCAACATAACAATAACTGTTGTCCTTTCATTTTCTGTGACAACTGGAACACAGACAGTGAACAGCAGGACAATGGAGTTGTGTCAACATGCAGGAGGATTTTGGAGTGCTTACAGATATGAGTCATCCTGGTTGGTTATGGAACACTAAACTTTTGGCATTACAAGACTTTCTCAGTGGTTTGATTCTCTTTATTTTTGTCTTAATTGCTTCACCCCATCATTTCCCCACAGATGCTATGAAAGGAATTCATTCAATGCTCACAGAAAAAAAGGGGCTCTCCCAGGACCATGGAGATTGGTCAGATTTCCCCAGGCTTCTCATTTGATTTATTAATTCTTACTCCCTTAATTCATACACACAAACATGCACTTAAACATAAAATCTTCTACTTGTGTTACAGGTGAGAAAAATGTTGTCAAGACACAGCAGGAGAAAAGCCTTTGGGATTTGTTATGAATATGTACATTAACACAAGCATCTTCTCTGATTAAGGCTTTCCAGAGTATTTAGAGTTTGATCTCTTCTATATATTCAGTCATACACTGCTTACTCTGTAGTGCCTCTTTCTTTATGATTAGGCACATTTCCATTGTTGTCTTTAACAAAATATTTTGTGTTTCTCCTCATAATTTAAAGAAATACTCATCTCCCTTCCCTGGCCTTTTGGGACTTGAATAAGAAAGTGTTGCCCTACTTCTTTTCCCCATTGTTACTCTGGGTGCACAGTTGTCATCTCTAAATGCAGTTTAAGATCACTGATTCTGTATTTGGTAACAATCTGGCAGAATTTGGCATGCCGCACAAGGGTGAGGTCATTTGGTAAAGCAGGGAATCCATGGGGATCTGTGGCTGTCTTGTTTGTTATTAATCTGTTCCTCCCAGGAACACTTTTGCTGTTTTAGCTTTTAATCTAACAAATATTTTGAGTACCATTCCTTTTCTGGACAGATCATTTTCCCCGTTGCCCTAATTATTTGTGCTACAGCCTCCGAAGGACTTGTAGGGCTGATGAGTGGGACTGTGCTTTCATTTTCAAGCTGCATTTCTTGCCTGTTAGGGAGAGCACATCCAGCTCTTTGCGGGCTTAATGGTGGTGAGAAACATTTGCAACATCAGTCGCTTTGCAGTGATGATTTTTACACTGGGGTGTCCTTTCCCCTGTCTTGATAACACACAGACTCTCCCTCCTACCCACTCACCTCCTGCCCTGCTCATCTGTCATACCCAGCTAATAAACTCGAAGCACCTCGAGGCCCTGATCATGGCCTTGCATATTTAAGTCATTAGAGCCAGGCACTTGGCGCACACTGGGGCTGTGGTGAAAGCTGATCATAGAAGAAATGCAGCAATCATTCTGCAGCCAATGCTGTCTAGATCCCCATCCCGCTTTTATCTGAGTCCCTGCCACGGGAAGTATTGAACTGGACTAATGCACAGCAGAAAGTAAATGCTTATTGAAGAACTGCTCAAGTTTTATCTAGCCACATATTAAATGATCTTGAATTTGGGGCAGAGATGGGCAAGGCAAGAAAGCAAAGCAGCAAATGATCTGTCTGACAGGGCTTTGGGGTCGAGCCGCAACAGTCAAGTCTCTGTGCTTCTGTATGCGTGTTGTGGGGGGAGAGGGGGGGTGCACAAAGGGCGGGCAGCCAGGCAAGGGGAATGTATCTGTATGAGCTAATCTGTTTCTCTCGCTTTCCTCCTCCCCTCCCCATCTCCCTTTTCCTGCCTCCCTCTCCTGGGAGATGACTCACACCTGCTCTGCCCTGATACCACCATTTCCCATCAGAAGCACACAGTCACTCTGAAGTCACCCAAGCTGTTCTGTGTTAGATCCTGCACTGCTTACATCTGCTCTTTGGTGTGCAGGATTCAAACACTGTGATGGGCAGCATGCCTGTAACTCAGCACAGACTCATGAAATCCAGCCACCTGCCTGTGACACACTGATGCCTTGATGGCATCTTGGGCTTCTGAGTGCTCCATCCTAGTGGGAGCCCCATTTTAGGGCCAGTTGATGAATCTTTATCAGAGAGATGATCTTTATAAGGACCCAGGCAAGGCATTTATCAGTTGACATCAGGTCCTCCGGTAGACAAATGACTTTTCAATTCTAAAGGTCTGAGTCATTTCACCTGCATCTGGCCTTATTCCACCTACACCTCCCGCCTCGGCTAAAACAGACTCTTTCACCTGCATATAAACAACCACAGTGGTGCCCTCTAATGCTTTCTATGCAGGATCCCAAAGTATTTTAAAAACATTAATGGATGAAGAGTCAGGACCTCACCACAATGTGGCTAACCACTATTTTAATTCATGTTTTAGGAAACGAAAGGCATAGATATAATCAGCATCTTCCCCAAGGCTACATAACAAGTAGAGACAGAATATTGGAAAGGAATGGGGCAATATGGTCCAACACTGTATTTGAGAGTCAAAACTATTTTTCAGTTCAGTGAAAAGGATGAAGAAGCATGTCACACCTGTTAGTTCTGCAGAGTTCTGCATCTCTAAGTCTCTCTGTGAGTTTCAGTTTCAAGTGAGCCTGTACACTTTAGGGACATTCAGTGATAATAATTGAACTTTGCCACCTTTGTGGCTCAAAACAAGGCTACGGACTGAACAAAAGCTCAGGAAATCTCAGAGGCTTCTGGGTCCTGATGCCCACTGAAATATCCCATGGGACAAACTGCACATTATTTTGAAAGCAATCAAGAAGAAGATCTTGTTCACCCTTATTATCCTGCAATTTGTTTCCCTTCTTTGTTGGGTACACGTAAAATACCAATCATTATAGTATCCAGAGCTGCTTACAGGTGTTATCAAAGACAGGAAAGATAGTTTGATTTGAGCTGTCAGCAGCAAATTCTCTATGTGCATAGATACTGCACATACCCAGCACACACTTCTACAGCAGACAGCCAGAATTATCTTAAGAATATGACAAATGAAGGCGTGGTGGTTTTCCCTAACTAGGAAGATGTTTTCCTTCAGATTTGATCCCCTTACTGTGCTCTGACAGTTGCCATCTTAAGGTTGATCTCCAGGAGAAGACAGATCTAAGCTGTGAACCTTTTGTAGTGGTAGCTAAAGTTCCTGGAAGAGGCTTCCTGGGAGAATGAGTGTCCCCTTCAACCAGAGCTGTCACTCCAGCTTTTAGGGAAACTGGTGGCCAAGCCAGCTGCCCAACACAGCACGTATAATCTAATTTTTGGAAGAACCTTTAAGTTCTTCTACTCTTTGGAAGAACTTTTTGGAAGAACTTAAGAACCTTCACTGACATAGACCCAGACTTACAAACAGTCAGGAGAAAGAGGAATTTCCTTTCTCCTCAACACAAGAAAGGCAGCCATCTTTTTACAATTAAAATAATCATGAGCATATGTCTAACTTCTTGCAGAAGGCAGTAAAATTATATCCACAGTTGTATTTCACTCTCGTTTTCTTTGGGAAATATAATCCTGAAATAGAGCCTTGCCCTTTCCCAGTGATAATTTTCCTGTTCTGTTATAGGAAGGATAGAACAACAGTTCAGCACAGGTTTCCAAGAGGGCTTTTACATCTCTATAGAGGGAAGGATGCATACTTTTCTTTTTAGAGATTTTTCTCTCTGTTTGGTTCAGACATTCATTGTTCCAGATGTCACTGGAAGTCCCAGTAAAAGGCCTCCTTTATATATACTCCAGAGTTTTTTCTTCAAATCGACAGTCTCTCTCTGAGGCCCTGGATTTATACTCTGCCTTCTTCTCTGCCTCTCCTGGGTGTCTGTCTTCTTTCTATCACTTTGTTCAAGCTATCATGTATCTACTTCCTCAGATTTCTACCTCCTAAAATGCTGCTTTGATTCATCTGTTTCCACTTCAGCTTTCACTCTGGCATTGATCAGCAGAGGCATTTGGGAACGACAAAATCTGCCCCATCCCTCCAGCTTAATACTGAGCACACTTAGTAGATGCATCTTACAGCCTGTCCTGGTTTTGCCTGGCATAGAGTTAATTTTCTTCCTAGTAGCTGGTACAGTGCTATGATTTGGATTAGGTATGAGAATAATGTTAATAACACACAGATGTTTCACTTGTTGCTAAGCAGTGCTTACCCTAAGTCAAGCACTTTTCAGTTTCCCATGCTCTGCCAGCGAGCAGCACCACAAGAATCTTCAGCGTGATCACAGAGCACGTACAGGAAAACCAAAGGATCAGACCCAGCCAGCATGGGCTTAGAAGGCAAGTCCTGCTTGACCAACCTGATCTCTTTTTGTGATCAGGTGACCTACCTGGTTGATGAGTGAAAGGCTGTGGGTGTTATCTACCTGGATTTCAGCAAGCCTTTGACACCGTCTCCCACAGCACTCTCCTGGAAAAGCTGGTACTCATGATGTGGACAGGCGCACTCTTCACTGAATTAAAAACTGGTTGGATGGCCAGGCCCAGAGAGCAGTGGGAAACAGTGCTGCATCAAGTCAGCCGTCTGGTCACTAGTGGTGTTCCCCAGGGATCAGTGTTGGGCCCGGGCCTATTCAGTATCTTTATTGATGATCTGGATGAAGGGATCAAGCCTACTCTTCGCAAATTCAGGGACAACACCAACACCAAGTTGGGTGTGAGTGTTGATCTGATGATCTGTTGATCTGCACAGTAGGAAGGCTCTACAAAGAGATCAGGACAGGCTGGATCAATGGGAAAAGACCAACAGTAAGAGGTTCAACAAGACCAAGTGCTGGGCACTGCATTTTGGCCTCAACAGGGCCATGGAGCACTATGGGTTTGGGGTAGAGTGGCTGGAAAACCAGTGGGTGGAAAAGGACCTGGTGGTACTGGTCAACAACTGCTGAATGTGATCCAGTATGTACCCGGGTGGCCAAGAAGGTCAGTGGTATCCTGGCCTGTGTCAGCAATAGTGTGCTCAGCAGGAGCACCAAGGTCAGTGATTGTCCCCCCTGTACCTGGCACTGGTGAGGCCACACCTTGAATCCTGTGTCCAGTTCTTGGCCCCTCACTGCAAGAAGGACATTGAGGTGCTGGAGTAAGTCCAGAGAAGGGCAGTGGAGCTGGGGAAGGGTCTGGAGTCATTTCCTACAAGGAGTAGTTGAGGGAGCTGGAAGTGTGTAGCCTAAAGAAGAGGAGGCTCAGGGGGACCTTATCACTCTTTACAACTCCCTGAAAGAAGGGTGTAGCCAGGGGGGTTGGCCTCTTCTCCCAGGCAACCAGTGACAGGATGAGAGAACACAAGCTGTGCCAGGGAAGGTTTAGGTTGGACATTAGGAACAATTTCTTCAAGAAAGGGTGGTTAGGTGTTGGAATGGGCTGCCCAGGGTGGTGGAGTCACCATCCTTGGAGGTGTTTAAGGTGAGACTGGATGTGGCTCTCAGTGCCAGGGTCTAGTGGACATGGTGGTGTTTGGTCATAGGTTGGACCCAATGATTTCAGATGTGTTTTCTAACCTGATTCTGTTATTCTGTGATTCTGTGATTCTGGAGTCTGTGAGGGAGCGCTGCTGGGACAAATGATCCAATCTGGCCAAAGGGATATTCCACACCATGCTCAGAATATAAACTGGGGGGAGTTGGCCAGGAGGGACTGATGGCTGGTCAGGGATAGCCTGGGCATTGGTCAGCAGGTGGTGAGCAACTGCATTGTGCTTCACTTATTTCTTTTGGGTTTTATTCCCCCCTCTCTCTCCCTTTCACTATTATATCATTAGCAGTAGTTTTATATTTTAGTTTGTTTCAATTATTAAAACGCTCTTATCTCAGCCCACGAGTTTTACTTTTCTCTGATTCTTGTCCCCAGCCCATTGCAGAGGAAAGGGTAGTGAGTGGTGTGTGCGATACACAGCCCCATTTACTCAGCGACTTTAACACACAGTGGAGAACAGTCAGGCACCACCTCTCAGGGAGTAGGAGGGAAAATGACAGCTAGAAAAATAACCTTTTGTAGTCCTGCTTTCCAAATCTCTTACAGACATTTCAAATCTGTATTGGCTTTTATCACATTCCTGGCCATACAGGTTGTATCTCAGTTAAGACAAACAAAGCCTTAAAGAGCTGCTCCAGGTACTACCTGCCCCGTACTGGGATAGAAAACACTGGCCATATCTATACTTAGCTGACCCTCTGAGTCTCTGAGGCTCCCAAAAGCCCTCCCACACAGCCTGGCACCCCTTGTTCACATTTTGCTGATAAAAGCAGCATGGACCTGCGCTGGCCATGCATTACATCCCTTTGCAGTCCATGCTACCAGGTGCTTGCAGGGGAGCATCCCACTCTCTTTCTTTACTTAAAAGGTCAGTCACTTGATGTCATCCAAGACCCCTGGGATAGGTGGAGGCTAGCAGTGCAAGTGGGGGTGACTGCAGCAGACTCACCGTGTGCTGGCATGTGCTTCAAGGCATATCCCCCTGTCCTAACTTTGACCCTCCTGCTACCAGCCATGGAGGTAGTCAGTGCATAACCACGGAGCTGAAACGCACAGCTAGGCATTGCTTCTCAGCTGACCTGAAGGGCTCTGCTGTCTCTATCCTGTGTAAGTCTAGAAAGCACCATTTTGCTTTGCTGTGGCACTGAAATTCTACTGTGCAGCAGCAAGACAGCTCACCTTGCTGCCTGATCTGACATGGCCACATTTTACTGTCCACCTGCTACACACACACACACACTGACATACACACACGTCCAGTCTCTCTAAACTTCTAATCAAAAGTGGCTGATTAACATTTAAATGCCAGCATCAAAGCATCTTTTGACCTGCACTTACACTGATCAATCTTTCCAAGAAAACTAAAACTCCATCTCGAGGGCAATGGAGCCTGCCTCTGAAGATTCATTTCTGATGCTCTAACACGTCTTTTTTGGATTAACACCTTTGGACAGTGTCGCTGTGGCTCAGGTGGATAGCAGGACTGCACCTGCTCCCTCTTTGAGAAACCAGTAATGAAAGAGCTTGCTCAGAAAGCATAGAGAGAGAAAAGTCCTCGAATTGTCTGGGATCATGGGATGGCTGAAAAATAAGGGTTCCAATGGTGATACAAAAAAAGTATTAAAGCAGCAGGCTTATGCTTTCTACTGAGTGATTATCTTGCTTTGGTCTTAGGAAAAAACCCAAAGGAGTTTAAACACACAATTGAACTGAGGAACTCCTTGCCACAAGGTCTGCAGTGACCATAGTTAACGTTTGGAGAGCGGCTGGACAAACTGGTGGATAATAAAATTCACGTGGTCAGAAATGGGACCTGGTTCAGGAAGTCCCTGAGTTGCAAACAGACCTGAAGGTATAGTCAGAGGTAGTAGGCTATGCATACTTTCCCCATTCTGACATGTTTGTTCAGCTATCTGTTTTTGGCCAACGTTGCTCTAAGCCAGTGCTGCTGCTCTTACATTCCTCTGTCATATATGAGCCTCCCAAAAGGAGATCATCAGCTGCCACTCTACTAGCAGCACCTTTTCCTGTGTCAGGCAATATGTGAAAAAGAGCCTGATGGAGTTAAAGGCACCATTTTCAGAAGCAGAAAGATGAAGGGAATGGCCACCTGGTACAACGCAAGGCAGCATGGAGAAACAGAAATACTGCTTGACATATGGCTCACATACAGGAAGAGACATAACCGAGCAGCACCAAGCAAGCCCTTGCAGCCATCACTATCCACCACCACAAGACTTTAAAAAGAAAAAAGAAAAAAGAAAAGAAGCTTGCTTTTGCTGGTAAGGAGGAGGATAAGCATCCGTATCACAGAAAAGCACATGCTTTTACTTAGAGCAATTTTAGTTACAGCTCCATGGGAGAAACCAAGACCTGGAAGCCTATGGAAAGAAATCTACAGCTTGATAGAAGGATCCCTGCAGCTGGGAAAGCCAGGCTATGATAAAACCCTTGGGTGTCCCATGTTTTGGTACTTTGAAGGGGCTGAAAGGAGACTGGATCAATAGTGTTTGCATCACGTTTGCATTGTATTAATTTCATGCATCTGTCCTCCTCTGGTGGTCTGTCTGGGCAAAATATAGGAACTCTCTCCCCACTTTTCATACCTTAATTGTCTGTAGAATGAGAGAAGAATTAATACTGCCTGTAACCAGGGGCTCAGTGCAGGCAGGGCAGACACACAATCAAGGCAGACACACAATTTTCCAGACACACAATCAAGGTTAAACTGATCTCTGGATTTAGGAACAGGGGATGTCTTCCACTGGTCAGACTGCTTAGAACCACTTGGTGTGGGACATTTGGTTTTTACCCCATATAGTTTTTTTTCAGTGTTCTTGTTTTGGTTAAGGGGTTATTTGGTTTTTAATAAATGTCCTACTGTATCAGCAATCTAGCATATTAATAGTGGTGACCTGTCTCCCCGTCCTCTTCCATGGAATATTTTAATACACTTTCTATCTTGTAATGGATCGTGAGTTTATTGTAAGGCCATAGGGATTTATGTGATTGTTGTGAGCAGAGCAGATCATAGAATTACAGAATCACAGAATCATAGAATGGGCTGGGTTGGAAGGAACCTTTAAGACTACCTCATTCCACCCCCCCTTCATGGGCAGGGACATCTTCCACTAGACCAGGTTGCTCAGACCCCCATCCAAACTGGCCTTAAAATGTTCTATAAAATGTTCTGTAAAATCTCCTGAACTAGACCTCTAAGGCATGGTGGTTCTTCCCCAGGTGTGTTGCTGGGAGTACAGAGACCCTTCTCACATCCATTCACATCCTGCCATTTGTGACACAAGTCTCAAAACCTTCTTCCGTGATAGCTAAGATGGCTATAACCAGAAATGGAGAAGAAATAGATCATTTTAAAATTCTACAGTCGAAGTCTTCTTCCCCCTCTGCTGAGAGGAGAGGCAATATGCCTGACTTCGCAATTTCTTCTAAACAATCACAACTGCCAGTCCTGGAGGTGTATTTGGCATCCACCTCATGCCTCTTTTCCACCACTAGAATTCCCTCCTTTCCTTTCGACTTTCCCATTATCTCCCAAATATTCTGCCTGCTCTGGCCACTCCTTCAGCTGAAGGCTGTGACTTTGCTTCCTGAGATTCAAACAGGCTGACAACTTTCATCAATAACAATATCCCTTTTTCCCCTCCAGAAAGAATTTCCTCTCTGGCAGACAAAGGAAAGCACCTCTCACATAAAAGTGGAGCAGAACTAATGTATTTACTGTATTTGCCTATTTTATTATTCCTTGGAGATGTATTAGTTTAACAGGTTTATTTATGGTACGTGAAAAGTTAAATATTCCTTTGTCCTTGGGATTTACATAAACTGGTGCAGTGTGAGATTCTGGGGGTTTTAATGAGGTATTTGTCAAAATACTCTCCCTGGCAGATTTTTTTAATACCTTTGAGACCATAAAGGATCATTTTACTACAATACTCTGCTTCCATCAGAGCCTGTGTGAGTGGCTTGTAATATCCTGTGGTTGTATTTCCTCTAGATGTCTGACTTCCCTTTCAGAGCAGTAAGAGACAAGAGGAGCAGAGCCTGGAGGATGCCTGCCAGAACCTCCCCTGAACCAGGACTGAGTGGGGCAGCATAAGCTCCATGCATCCTGCCCAGGTCCTTGGGGTGAGATCAGGGGTCCTGCAGAGCCCACCCAATGGCCACAGGCCCCCACACCTGGAGTTAAGACACACACCAGGCTTCATCCAAGCTGTTAGCGTAGAATCCTACAGACCAAGATGTCTTCTTTGGTGGAGCTTAACATCAAGAAAGATCTGTAAGGAAATGGTGGTGTGTAGTTTTGCTCTGAGGAAAAAGCAGCCAACGTGATCTCTCAGGCTTTCAGCACAGGGCAACCCTTATCTTTACCATACGGATGTTGTCTATAGGAGGTGGGTTTTACCATAAGGTCTGTGCCATAGGAGCTGGGGCAGATCCACCACTTCCATGGATTTCAGTGCTGGCCCCAGGAGGCACAGCACCCCTCCTGAACTAGCATGGCAGTGATGCCCAAGTTGTACAAGACATGGGCTCCAGGTGGAGTGGGATGGATGACCCATCCCTGATCAGGTCCAGGAAGATGCACCACACTTGCCAAAGCAGGAACAGCCCCAGTCTTCCCTGCCACCCAAAAATACATGTCAGAGCCTGCATCCACCAGGCCATAGCTGGTAGCAAGCCCCAAGGGAAGGGTTACCTCTGCTGGGACATTGCCAGGGCTGGAGAATTAGGAAGGGTAGAAGGAACAGGCTCTGTCCTAGGACTGCAGCCAGAAGGGAGAGGTAAATGGGAGGGAAATGGGAGAGAGTTATGTAAGTGGTGCTTGTCCCCCCTGCTTAAGGACACCAATGGAGACAGAGGGAAGGAGACAATTATGTAACAGAATTATTTACAGGTCTGGAAAAATCCTTCACAACTTCTTAACATCCTTTATTGTGCAAAGCAAGCCAGACAGGGAGTGAAAATTACAGCTAGTTAAGGATAACTTAATGAATTCATTTTTACTTCAGTAATTCTTCTGCAAATTAGAGAACCCAGAAAGTTCCTTAAAAAAAAAAAGAAAAAAAAAAGAAAAAATAAAGAGAAACCAAAGTAAACTAAAAAAACCTTCAAACAACAAGGAAAAAAAGATGCAGAAAAGAAACTAATCCCTAATATTCAACTTAGTAGAGTGAATCAATATTTACCTCAAAACATGCTAGCAATAACATACTATGTATAAACACATCCTCATTCTTTCTCAGACTGTGTCGTTGTTGATCTCAGGCTGTGGCTCACTAGCATAATGTGAGTAGTTCTGAACCCTGGCTGATCCCAGGAAGAGATCCCACAGGCTCAGCTTGCACAAGTCGGTTCTGAATCACATCAAATCCCCAGGCACTGGGGACTGGTATAGAAGCCTTAGGTACAGAGAATTTCCAGTTTGAAGTGCAATGCCTAAAGACATGCAGAAAAAGGCTACACAAGGCAAGAGACATGGTTGGGATGGGCAGTCCCTTTTTGAGTCTTTTTTCACACTGGCATGTAGAGAAATCACTGCACAGGACTTTGGCAATGACAAAGCTGTGTTAAGGTCCTTCCTTTGGCATGGTTTTGTTATCCTGTATCTAGGGGTTCCTTTCAAGCAAAGTGATCAAGAGTCCAGTGAAGATGGTCAGACTTTCCACTGGGTTTTAATGAGCTTTTGATCAAGACCTATGAGATCAATTCTATGAAGTTTTAACTAATTCTGAGTACCTCCAGTTCTCATTGAAATGATAGTAGTCAGCATCTCCAGAGGTATCTTATAGATTTGGGCTCTAGATCCACTATGACATGCAGTGAGTAATTTATTTGTTTTTCAGGTGATTTTACAAGGTCATCTGAATCACATGTGACTGAATGGACGAGAGAAGCCTTATCCATGGACACAAATGCCTCCTTATCCTCCAGCTGGAAAGAGAGGCATAGTGACATAGAGGATAGTGACAGACAACCAAACCTTCCTGTGCAGTAGTACAGAGTCAGGTTTCCAACGTTATTGTAGGGCTGTTACAGCTCCTAAAATATTCATTCATTTTTTAATAGGTTATCTGTTAAACTTAAAAAAAAAAAAAGGGGTGCAATTCTCCGAAACTAAACAAACACATTTGTTGAATGGAAGTTTTAGATTTCAGAGTGCATAGAGAGCTTTAAAAGCTGAAGTGTATCATTCATTATTTATCACCACTTATAAATTTTAAGTAATTTGCTAAGAGTTATTACCGAACACTTACTTTTCAGCATCTAAAACATACTTGCTACGTGTACACAGTTAGTGAGACTCTCAGTGGGGCAAAGGAATAAATCCAACTGTAGCCATGGTCATCCAAGCATCCAGGCTCCCACTGGCCATCACTGTAATGAAGATACAGTGCTTCTTACAGCAATTACACCCTTTCTGTCTGGAGGAGATCCAACCTGAAAGCAAGGTAGGTCTAAGCTACCCCCTAGGTGCCTGCTACAGTCAAAAGAGGTGGACAAAGGATCTTTTGAGAGTAGCTCACTCAGTCTGAGGAGAAATAGGTTAAATTATTTGGGGCAGAGGGGATGACATGGGGATGCAACGTGATCCCATCTCTTTCTGTTGATTGTAGGGAAAGCCTGGACAGCTCATTTATTTCCCCCTCAGTTTTTTTAGGAAAGATTTGATCATTTATAGCCCAGTCTAAGTGATATTCATAGCCAAGACAAATGCAGAAGAACTACAGTACACAGTGCAAATATCTACATGCTAGAGTTACTGGGATGTCATTTGTCTAGAGATACTAAAACTCCCAGGCCTCCCTGTCTCACCTCAGAAAATGTGCAAGTTGGGCCGATTGAGACAAAGGACTGCAGCCCTGGACATGGACTTTTGCACATTCTTCCAGTCCTCTTCACATTTTTGAATGTTTTTTGCCAGGGCTCATCTAATCCCATGGGCTGCAACTTTGTCTCAGAGGGAGTGCAAATGTGCTGCTGCTCAGACTCACAGAGAGCTGCGCTGCCTTCCTCAGCTGAAGGCCAGCACTGACATTCCCAGATTTGCCTTCTTTGCTCAAGGGGAAGGCTGGAGCTGTGTGTCATGGAGCCATGTGCTAGGTGCAGTAAGTAGATACCTTAGGAGATTAAGAGCAGACACAGTGGGAAAAAGAAGTTACGACCATGCATGTCCTCACATATTCCCAGCTGCGTTTCTGCATGTGGCCTGAAGGACTGAGAGACTTGACTGCAATAAAGCAGTGCTGTGGCTGTGTGAATAACTGTACCAACAACCACACCAGATTAGACAAAAGGTTCAGTGGTGAGGGGTTTAGCATGCAAAAAGGCAAAAGCAGTGCCTAGGAGTTAGCTATCGCCATCCACTATCCTCTTTGGTTGCCCATTCAATCCTCACAAACATAAAGAACATTATCTCCACAACTAAGTTTAAGAAATGAAGAGATTCTCTTTCTCTCTCATGTTTTCACTCCCCGCTATTTCTTTTTGCCTCAGTCAAAGATATGAAAACAAGCTTGAACTGCTGAGGAGAGAAGCAGCTGCACTGATGTCAGAGCTTCTCCGAGGACATTTCCCAACAGGCCTGGAAAAGGATTACACTGTAGCTGGTAACAGTAGGGGATGTTGATTTTCAAATCCCTTTTATTCAGCATTTGTGTCAGCGTTTTCATGCGTGTTACCTCTGGGCTGAGCCAAACATAAATCTGTTCTTACCAGTCCTCTCATTAGCATGCATGAAACAAACATTAGCAGAGAGGGCATCAGCACTGAGCGATAGCAATCCATTTCTATCGCTTTGGGAGGCAAACGGGAGGTGGGGAGCAGTGGAGTCTGACACGTGGGCATGGTAAGGCTGCTGCTGAAGCCTGTCCATGGTGCATTGTCAGGTTGCTGCCTGCAAGGTGGGGCATGAGACATACAGAGAGTCAGAAGTAGGCATAGCACCAGAGTTTTAGTCTCGGAAAACAGGGGAGGCCCATTATTTGTCGGTGGAAGAAAAATTCTTTCATACTAGGTTTGTCATCTGCTTTTACATCCACAGCCAGAGAAAAAATGATGTGGTTTTTTCTCAGTCACTGCCTCAAATCAGGCTTACAGGAAGAAGGTCCCAGATTTCTTTCAGTATTTTGATCGTGGATGACTTATGTATTTAAACTACATGGATGTCTTACCTCCTCAAAAGCAGGAGGGATCACCAGCAAAACACAGAACGCTGAAGATTGGGAAGGTTTTCTGCTGTGCAAAACCCAGTATGCTGAACAAATGTTGATTCATAATAAAGATATAACTTTACCTGTGAACACATGCTCTGTGTTGAGTCATGCTAGAGAACAAGCATTTCATACATCCCTGTAGGAAACTGTGGTTTCTGGACTTTCTCTTTTCATGCAGCAAAGCTACTGCAAACAAGGCATTGTACCAGACTCCGCAGCAGATTCCGTACCGCTAATAACATTGGAAGGCTGAGAAACTGGTGTCTATCAACAACATCCCTTGTGTTAAATTAATGACATGTACCAGAAGCAAAGTAGGAAGATTGTTATTTCGGTCCCATCTGGGTTCTGTGCTGGGGAAGCAAAAAATGATGGTATTTTTTGGGGGGGAGAAACATTTGGCTGTTAAGTCAACCTTTTTTTTTTTTGTCTTTGTTTTTGTTTAATAAGTCACAGCATCAAGTTCTGGTTGCTTTCCAATTCTTCTCCAGTCCTTTTGGAAATGCTCTAGTGAAGAAGCAAAGAATATTGCAAAGAGCATTGCCTTGGCATGGAAAAGGCAGTGTTTTCCTACACAGCTGACCTGAGCATATGGAAGTGGAAAGACTGTATCTCCATTCTTTAGTGAAGCAAGATTTTGTACATGGGTGGAAAATGCTTGAGATGCAGCACCTCAACCCAAGGGTCTTGCTCAGCTTGTCTGGAAGATCAGTGCAAAGCCTTCTACCTGAATTCCAATGACTTCATAACTCCAGGAACCTTGGAAAGAGATGACAGATGCTAAGGCATCCCCATTTATCCCTTCTGTGCTGTGGGCAGCAGTGAAGTACTCCATTAGGATCTATCAAATACTGGTGCCTGTGATGAACACCGAGTCCCTTAGAGGTGTGATGGCTGTCATTTGAGTTTCTTGCTCCCACAGGCAATGTTTGAGTCTTTCTCCAGGGTAGTATCATACCCATATTCCCAACAGTAAAGTACCTCAACATCCAGAATGCACTTTTAACTAACACTAGACAAATACATCCCTTGCTGTTACTGTCTGCAGAAACTTGTCCATCTTAGCACACTGAGCCAACATCTTTGTATTGCTTATTTAATCAAGCTTCTGTAATGGGGATATACCACAATCTTCCCACAATTTTTTCAGCCAAATAATCAGCATTTAACTCCCCTCTGTCCGCAAGTTGAGCATCCTTTCATACCTGAGCAGATTCTCAGTCACCTTACACTCGCAACGTTGAGTCCTTCTAGCACAGCTATCCCATATTTGGTGGGAACAAGCTTGACATATCACTTCCCAAAAGCACCTCTGGACAAATGCAGGCCCTCAGGCTGTCTATTCAGGTTGGCCAGCACCCCAACATCATCTGATTTTGCTTTCTCTCAGTCATGTGCAATACTCCCATTCTCCTCAGAGATTCAGGGAACTTTGTGGTTCTGGTACGCATGCAAGTGTCATGGTTCTGCTCTCTTTCCCTCAGTCTGTGGATGGCACTGGAGGAAAACTCCAGGCACTGAATATTTTCCCTCTCCTCTTGTTCCCTGGCTGAAAAAGCGCAACATCAACCTGCTGTGACTTCACCTACATCAGTTTTAGGGGTTCATCTGAAAGATGTTTAAAGCTCCTTACAGTGTGTATTTTCTATTATCTAGTACAATTCCAGTTATAGGATCTCTTACTCTAGGAAATTGCCCAATATCCCAAGGAAAGCTGCTTTATGGCAGATCTGGACACGTCTAGATTTCAGCAGTGAAAGGTATCTATTGCTGGGCTAGGAGTAGGAAACTTTAATCTTTCTTTCCTTATTACAAGTAAGTGATCTGGATGTATATCACACACCACTACTTGTAATGTACTTTTCTAGCTTCCCAACACTAAGGCATCATCAGACTGCTGGAACTACCACTTTCCAATAACTTCACTGGTCATCAAGGTCTGCTTGTATTTCTGTCATGAATTATTCTCCTCCTTGTACAATGAATACATTCACTGCTTAGGACACATTGACATTGAGACTCCAACAGCATTTTCTTTTAAAGAACTGAGCAAGATGCTGAGATAGTTCAGACTATCTAGGCAAGGTGCATTCAGAATACAGCCTTTTAGAAAAGGCAGCACAGGAGTGCTGTCTTGGTCTCAGTTGTCCCAAAGGCAAGCTGCTGACAAAAAAGGCAGCCTTAGCCTTATTTAGTGGTTTTTTTTTCCCCAATTCCATCCCTTGTTCTGTACAAGTGTTCATAGGGCATAAGGAAGCTGGATCACAGGGCTGACCCAGCTGAAAATCAACCTGACCAAACACAAAAGCTGGCTGTATTAGTGCTTGCACTGGCACAGGACTGGCATTGAAGCATGCTGCCAGGGTGTCAGTGAAGGGAGGAAAGGCTTCCAGACTCTACTTTGGTCAGCTTCACCAATTAGGAAACCACAGCCTGACAGGAAACCACTCAAAGGAACTAATAGGAAATGCTGCAGGAAACCTCCCAAAGGACTAATAGAAAATGCTGTGATTAAAGGGTTTTTACTGGGCTTTAGCAAGAAAGCAGAAGGAGAAAAAGAAGGCTTTTATCAAATGATTAAAAGCACATCTCAAGAGCAGCCTCTGCTCCCTTACTTACCTGAAAAGGGAGTTTGGGGGCCTCACATCTTACAGAATATCTTAAGTATTGGGTACACCTGCCTACCTGAGAGCAGGTAGGTAGGTACATGCACCTGAGAGCAAAGGCATGGTCTCATTCAGCTGTGCTGTGTTACCCCTGTGTGATTTAGGCATCCCTGCCGGGTCAGGCCCCACCAGGGAGGTAGCTCTCCTTTGTCAGTGGCAGTGCCAGCACAGGGCTAAGGCTTGGAAGGCACTGTGCAGCTTGCTGGCTTTGAGCTGCTGTAGTGAACAGCAGAGGTTTGATGTTTTACTGATATCTCCACAACTATGGTGAATATAAGGTCAGTGAGAAACATCTTCAGGCTGTGAGTGGTGTGTTTAGGCATTGATAGTTTGCTTGTTCTGCTGAGATTTTTTTGATTATTTAATTCTACTTTTGATTTTAAAATCTGGAAATGTTCTACTAATATGTGTAGATCTAGCAACTGAAGATTGATATGATGCATGCCAAGAAAGACCTGAACTCCTCACCTATTACAGTTTTATAATTCTAGTCTTGGCATGCATGTATGCATAGATCTCTTTCATTGGGGGAGAGGAAAATAAATTCTTAGTTAAACAAGAAACATTCCTGGTTTGGCTGGCACTGGATTTCTGGGTTTCCTTTTCTAGTTGACTCTTTTTTAGTTTCCTATGTCTTAGTGAAATATCAATATGCTTGCCATGGAATGCATGAGTCTTTCTTCAGAGAAAATTAATAACCTTCTGTTAATCAAAACAGAAACAAAAATATCTCTCTAATATTAGTGTTTGTAATCTACCTTTAAAAATACATCAGTGCCCTCCCACATACACTTCCTCCTGATTCTAAATAAATTGCTGGTGCTAACAGTGCCATCTCTTGCAAGAAACCTAAAATGGAGTTTCTGACCACATACAGTCATTGATTCCTGTAGGACACTTATAAAATAAAGCACTGGCTCTACGAATCTACACCTTTCCTTTACTTCAATCTGTTATGAAGTTATTTGTCAGCTTTTAGCTGAAGTTTTATAGTGTTAGAACTGTCGAGTAAGTGTTCTGTTTTGCAAGTAGCCATGATGCAAGGTGAGCAACATGGCTTTCTATAGAACCTCATGGAGAATTTTGAAGTGGGGAAAGTTGGCACTCCATAGACAAGAATTAGGTGCCACAAATATCTTCTGAGGAATAGAAGGGGTATTGCTGCTTGCAAGTGAGGAACCACCATCAAACCAGAGATCTTATTTTAAAATAAACTTCTGTAATTCTAATGAATGGTGAGTGGAAGTGAAAACATGTAAAGAAATGTTACTAAACCCGGAGCTGCCTGGGCTGATGTGTTAGAGGCTGGGAGTACTCCTTGAGAGAATAGCCTTCCCCTAAGTTCTATGCATGCCCGAGCAATAAGCCATCGATGTCCTTTTTGTCTGGAAGTATTAGCTAACAACACAAGATGTCAATATTGGAACTGGCAGGCAAAACTGATGCCTGAGTCTGTGCTTTAGTCGCCAGACCATGCGGCTCACCACTGAGCCGATCTGGATCCTGTGTAGGAGGATTCTCTGCCTAGGTGCGGATAAAACGGCTAAAGTTTACCCTATCTGCAAAAGTTATCAGCTGTGCAGAGAGAATGGGGTTCATGCTGCTTTTAGTGTTGAAGAATGCTGAGACCAGCCTGACTCATCAATCCCAAAGTTAAACACTCTGAGGGACAACGTTTCCCGACAGGAACTGGCTCTGGTGAGAGTGTGGCAAACCTTATCAAGTATTGATAGTATTGATAACTCATCGAAAGCTGTTGAGCTGCCACAGCACCACAGCTGGCCTGGAGACATAACTGATAATCACTTTGCACTATAAAAGCCCAGTCCCACTTTTTAACAGTAGGGTCTTCTAACATCCCCCTTCTCGGGTGTATGTGGAGGTTCCTGCATTACATGGAGTTGTCCCTCAAGGCTACTCCTCAATAAGATTTGCCCACTGTCACTGGTATGGGCGAATGACATCAATCTCTAATGATTATTTTGTTTTCACAAATAGTGCACTATACTAGCAGTTTTAGCTAATCTGTACTTTGTAGCAAATAATTCTGATTAATATCTTTTGGTCTAATCATTATAATGAATTTAAATCAATATTTTATTTTATTTATGTAAATATATTTGGGTTGCTATCCTTATTCCTGCAGGACAAAGTCATAGGCAGGATCAATTACACTTCCCTAATGCTTTAGACAGAAAATGCTGACCAAGCCTTGGATTAAGACTGTTCTCAGCTGCACCATAGACTCATCCCTGAGAAGGAGTCTAGAAAACAAGGGGATCTTTTTTGCAGCTCATGATTCAATGGTAAAATTTCTCTGAAGCTTCCATTCTGCCCATGACATCCCATAAGGATGTGGGTGCAGCAGTGCTTAGCTGTTGTGGCCCTTGGAGCCCAGGCTCCTGGCTTGGGCTCCCTGTGCAGTGTCTGAGGGAAGATAAATGGCACAGAAAGAGACCTGCGGAAAGCTGCTCATTAAGCAAGGGCATAGCTCAGGGTCAGCTGGCAACTGGCAAAACCCAGGCAACTGGGAAGTTCTGGGCTGAGCAAGTCCTTGTCCCTGCCCACACAGTCATTACACATAGTGTAGGCCCATCTGCTTGTCTAGGACTTGCTGCTCTGAGAGTGGGATTTGACTGTGTGGGAGTAACAGCAGGAATACTGTGTTGTGGAGCTTGCTGCTCCCTCAGTACTGAGCGTGGAGCTTCTGCAGGTGTGTTGGTTTAAGGGCTGGACTGGTTTGTCTCATGTCAGGAAACAAAATGACAAAGGTAGGAGAGAGTTTAAGAGAAATGCAAACAGTTCCTCTGATGCCTTAAGTTTTAGCTTTTGTGTTTTTCAGATTCTGTGCTGTTTCAGTGTGTAGTTCTGGGCTTCATATTAAGTGTTGGTAAGCTCTCCTCACTGAGCAGGTAGACAAAACAATTCCTTTTCTAGCTTGGGACCAAGGACAACCAATACAAATTTCAGGCCCAAGAGCATAAACAAAGGTGAATTGAAGAGAGAAAAACAAGGAGGATGGAACTTCATAACCTGAAGCTAAAACTGGACAATTAACTCCAATATGTTAATGGACCAAAACTTATAAAAGTGTGAGACCTCATGGCCAGTTGTCCATTTTGTGACCATTTTGGGGTTCAACCTGGGTGTAGCCCGGCTGGGCTCTTGCACTGCCCAAGGTTGTATCTTTTGGGGCCTTTTAATAAATACCTATTTTATCCTTTTGCTAGACTAGACAGTCTCTATTCCAGGTCAGCCTTCCGGGCATCACCTCCATGGCCCCAAAGAAGACAGTCCCTCTGTTTTTACTGAGGGACAAATAAGTTGTGGCAGAGGGCAGAGCCCATTTTACATGTGCACAGCTCTCAGATCCTCTGCTGTTTGCAGGTGTGTGTTTCTGTGCCTTGTCAAAGGAATAAGCAAGCAATTCTTGTCCCTTAATGCATCCCGAGGGGAGCCTCTCTAGAATAGGATCATGGTCACTACAGGTGCATGATGTAGGGGAATCCAGGTTTGAGTGGTTTGTGCCTACTACTTCAGCTCCAGTCAGGGAGAGGTAGGAGCTCAGCACAGAGGTGCTCCCATCAGGCACACAGAGAAGCAAAGCTAAGTTTGGAAATCCATGATGTGCAGGTGTCACCTAGACAGGAATGCAGATGTGTTCCCATTGTTCATTCCCTCTATGAAAAAAGCAGTAGGATGGGCTCGTCTGTGGAGAGGTTTGTCAAGCCCATAGCTTTGCACGAGCAGCACTGTGAACATCCTCCAGGCTAAAGAGATCTATGGAATTTTGGAGGGATGTGAAGAGGCCTACAGTCTTGGGGGAACAGGGGAGGATGGGTGTATGATGGGAAAGGAGATTGGGGTATTGAATTGCATTTTTAGGTCTATGCACTTCTGTCTAATTGCTGCTATAGGTGCTCCAGCCTATTACTGGGTCTGCCTAGTCCCAAGCCTGCATTTCAATTCTTCTGGCAAGTGTTTTACTGCTGCTCTGTATCCTGCCAAAAGCTTATTGGATATTAATGGGCCTTCCTGTGGCTTGAAGGAGCTTGGTCTCTTTAGCACATTTAAGAAATACAGGAAAACAACTGATTCCATTTGCTTTCAGCAAATCCTCACATGCCTCAATGCTTCACAGGAGACAAGCATATCAGATGACCTCTGTTCTGACCATTGGCACAACTGTTACAAAAGTTAATTATTGGGTGTGGTGTGCCTCTTCCATCTTTCTGTGAAAATCAGTCAGGGTCAGAGCTTCAGGTAAAGACAGACAGCTGAGTGTGGGATCTTTTCTTCCCTCAAAACAGAGAGCACATCCAGCATCCTCTGTGACCCCAGCATGCACAGGCTGCAGGAAGAGCACTGTTCTGCTCATCCTCAGCTTTTCATGAGACCAAGCTCTGAATGCTCCGGTTCCTTTTCAGCTACCAGTTGTTCCTTCAATAGGCCTGGTCAACAGATCAGGCCAAGCTTTTGTTGAACTCACAATTCATGGTTTCCACTGGGTTTCCATGCTGGGTTTATTATCCAGTGACTGCAACTGTCCCAGAGAGATTTCCTCTTCATGCCAGCATCCAATGTCACAGTGGCAGTGAAGCTGAGAACCATGCCTGCTCCAGTAAATAAAAGTGGAAGTGTAGCGTGTGCTCACATCCCAGTACTTGCTTACTGTTGGGAGTGTAAATGTCTGGTTGTGGTGGAGATGTGACGGTAATAGCTAGCAGACAGAAAAAACTGGTGCCTGGCCTTTGGGCACAGTCTAGTGGCTAGGGCATTTTTATCCATAATCATATATTTTCACTGCTCTTTGGATCCCTCCTGCTGTCTGTGGCACGGTGGTATGAGTTTTGCTAATCTTAAATTAATGAACTAAATTGGGGGACTGTACTGGGAACTGTATGTCTCCACTACAGTCTCACAAATGCCAGTTTTGTTTGCTCTCACATGTATATTCAAGGCTTAAGTCCTTCCATGTGGCTCTATGGAAGGATTGGACTGAGTCAGAGATGATTCTGTGGACAGTGCAGTGTTTGAGTGCATTGGTGCAGAGAGGCTCGCCCTGCCTTTTCTTTGAAATTATTCTAATCAAAATGGTGAAAACACTTGCCAACTTAAATATAGCAGTACTCAGAAACTTATGGATTTGAACTTCTAACAACCTTCCATTTTCTTCTCTCTGTTAGGATAATTAATCATATGTAGCTTAAAAGGATCTCAAAGCATAATATAAAGGAGGTATTCTCATTTTTAAAGTAGGCTGGCAGCAGGGTGGGGTGAAGTGCTGTGTGTCAGGTCAATAGCAGAGATTGCAGCAAGACTTTCTTCTCTTGAACAATGAGTAAGTTCTAAGCACTACATCCAAGCCACCCTTATCCACTGCAGTAGTTAAACTCATCTTCAGTGAGAAGTTCACATTGATAAAGCTTTGCAACAGTAAAAATAATATACCATATTAGGACTGTAAATCAAATGCCATTTCCTTGAAATAATTTCAAGGAAAAGCTTCTGCTTTTTTTCCAGCATAATCTAAAAGAGCTTTATTGATGTCCTGTCTGCCATCTGTTTTACATATGAACCTTGTGACTCCTAGTCTTTCAAGCTTGTTAATTAGGCCAATAAGAAGCATACCACAGGAGCTCTGAAATGCAGCTCTGAAATTAAATGCTGGTGGAACATTTCTTTCCCCAAGTATGCTAGTGATGGGGAACCCTTCTGTGATCAGTCCCCTTTACTTCAGGGAGTGGTGCAGGAGTGTAGCTACTTACATTTTCTCCTTTCTTCTCACCTGTTGCAGAAGGAACCTGGGAAAGGAAAGGCTTTCGTGTATTTTTCTCCCTTGCTGCAGCACAGGCTGGATTTTTCTTAGCTGCACCACAACTCCACTGAGGTCATCAGGAGCTCAGTGCTTGAAGACTTGCAGATGTTCAGACAGTATGAGCATCAGTGTGGGCTTCCACAGGCATCCACCTGGGTGGATTACACAGGTAATTGGAGGAGATGCAGCTCTAAGAAACAGAGGGCCCCATTTGGTATGCAAGCCACTGATAAGTGCTGGAGTGCTCTTATGTTTACTGGCTGTTCTTTCTGAGGTCCAGTTTTGATATAACTTATGCATGAATATAAAACAGTAAAAAAAAGAGTAGGCACCTGCCTACTTGTTCTTCTCTTCTGCTTCCCCTCCTCCACCACCACTTTGCAGTATAAAGCTGTATGTTCTGAAATAAAGCTTGCCTTTCCCACTGTGCCACCACCTGTGGAGGGATGCTGGTTACCAGGAGACTGCCACGCCTTCTTTCTGGAATAAAGGCAGGAATGGCAGCTGAGGATGGCACACCAAGAATTGGCTTGGATTTTGCTTACAGGTGTGAGATAAATTGTCCCTAACAACTCTAAGGTGTAAAATCAGTTGTTATCTCCCTAAACAGATGCACGAAGTCTTAAATTGAAAGTCTGTTCTGAAATGCCATCTGACAAAGCATGTCTTTTCCTAGAAAGAGACGTGTGGTCAGGCAGCTCCCTCCGCCCATGTCTTCCCAGCAGAGGGAGAATGCTGCCCTCTCTTGGACACAAAGCCATGTTTGCCACCAAACTACCCCACAGGGGCTGGTGTTTATGTTACCAGGACACCATAGCTTGCTGCCAAGGTGCTATGTGTTGCAGTCCAGACAGGTCATCTGACATTTTGTACAGGGTTGGTGGCGGGGCATGGTACCCAAAAAGCTTTGGTGGGTTTCCATCCAAGCGGTCAGTGGAGTGGCATTAAAACAGAAAGCACTATTTTTAAAAAAATATATATTACTTTTTTTAAACAAAACAATTAGTCTTCATATCCTCCACTTACACATAATTGTCTGGACTGAACTGTGAGCCCAGAGTCAGAGTGAAAGCTACACCAGATCAGTCTTCCTCCTGTAGGTGAAAGGGTCTGGGACTCAGGTCTTCTGGAAAGGAAACGCTTGTGTTGTCTCCATAGACTGGTTGTGCAGGGATGAGGACTGGGTTATTTCCTATGGCCTCCTCCAGTGTGTGCAGGAATGGGTTGGTTGAGTGCAGGCACCAAATGGGAGATGTAGCTCTGCCATACAGACTGGTGAAATGCTGGAGCTTCCTGAGGATTCACTACCAGGGAAGCTGTTCTACCTTCCACTTTACAGCAGTCTGTAGTGACAGGATTTCTGTCCTTCAGCCATTTGGGATCTGTTTAACCCTACCATCAGACTTTCCTTCTAAATGATTGCCTTCTTGCATTCCTGCGTTATGAGGAGTTAGAAGTCCACCAATACAGTTTGAGCACTGCTTTGCTCTTTACCTCTTTTCTTTCTCTGTGCTGCTCTCCACCCTCACCATCCCTTCAAACTTAGCTGAAGAGTGCAGCTCCCTTAACAGTTGTTTTCTCTCCTAAAAGCACAGTTGCTAGATCATAGTTGCTAGGTTGGATCCTTACTTTGAGGACAAAAAGGGGTAGACCAGCACAGTTGAGAGAGCTGGCTGAAGTTAAATTTACCACTAGATGTGAGCAATCCTAATGTATCTCTTGTCCACTTCTGAGTGGACAGAGCAAGCTCAAATACAAGGCTGCCAAAATGATTTACTTCTCTCCCAATCTGAAGTTAGATGCAGTTTTCCCTTGGTAAAGTGTGCTGATTCCAAACATTCCCAGCATCTCCCAGAGTTAATATCTCCTTGGCTTCACAGTGGAAAGCCATGTGTTACTTGAAAGTTTCAAACTGGTATTAATACATCAACGAAGCACCTTCTCTTATAAAGAATCTGGAGCGCAATACGGGCAACAGATCAAAATTTGTACTGGGATATTGTGGTAAAACTTACTGTTTAAAATCAGTCTAAATAAGATTAAGGAGTATATGAGCTATAGCCCCTGTGGGCAGGAACACAACTACCCTTTGGGTCCAGTGCTAGCTCCGAGGCTTCAACAGCAAGAAGCAACAGTCCACAACTGAACACAAAACCTTTGTAAGAGGCAATGGCAGAAGGGACTCAAAGAGCCAGGATGCACTTTTTCACCTTGTAAAGGCACCAAGTTTGAAACCCCAAAATTGGAAGAATACCCTGGGAATGACAATGTCAATACATGTTAGGGCCTTGCTTTCTGAATGAGGTGATTAAGGTGGAGCAGTGGCTCTGCATTTATTCAAAAGGAACACTGCCATCTAGTGCACTTTGAATGGTGAATTTTCATACTATTAAAATGTGATTTGCATGTGTTTGTGCAAAGGCTGGAGGCACTGCCAGGTAAGAGAAGGCATTGTATGTTGTATAGAGAAACAGCACTTTAACTTTCAGCAGGTGATCACTAAGTATGAAGATGAGGAGGAACGAACAACCCTCTTCTAACACTCCCATTATGTATAAGTAATACTTTTAGCTGAAATCTGTGCCTGATCTATGAAATAGGCATTCACCAGCTGGCAGTGGGTAATGTGTCGGGAAGGTGGCATGCTCACCTATCTCGAGTGCTCATTTGCACCCAGACTGTTCCATGTCCACAGGCTTTCCCTGTGTGCCATGGTTGTAAGAAACTTCTGGTTGTAAAACTGGATCACTTTCCTTTTTTTTTTAGGAGAGGTGCCCTGATAGGCTCTATTAAAGCAGTAACAGAGGAGGAAGTGGCAGCGCTTCCCCTATTTGGGAATAACTCTTTTGCCCCAGCACTTGAGATTCCCAGAGGCTGAGATGCAGGGTGGGAAATGCCTGCATGTGGCATCAACAGCAGATGTCTGCCTCGTGGCAGAGAGCTTGAGCTCTGCACCGTGCAGCTGCAGGGGGCCAGTGGGGAAGGAGGCTCTGGGGCTGGCAGAATGAACTCTTCTCAGAGAAGGAGCCGCTCAAGCTCATTTTCAAATCTATCAGAAACCATCCCCTGATTACTTCAGTGAAAGTCAAAATAATCTGTACAGACTTGAACAGATGGTTCAGTCTACTGTCACTAGGGTGGCTTGTGACATGCCCTGCTCACCTGACCTGTTGGTGAACAGTGCCTTCTTTCAGGTAAGGACAACTGAACAGGTTTTGGCTCTGCAGCCTCTTCCATGGAGGAAGAAAGGATATTTCACTCTCCATCCTGCCTATGAAGTAGATGAAAGTTCTTTCAAGTCAGATTGTGATCCTTATGGGCCGTAGGGGGATTCAGAGGGAATTGCAAAGTGTTTGTTAGCCTCAAACTGGCTAATTAGTTTTAATCATTGGCAGCAACTCAGAAATTACAGCTGGTTCTCATGCTGATGCCCTGGAGCAGCAAAGCTGCTGCCCACAGTTAAAGGTAGCCAGTTGTGCCTTCCTAGTGCAAATGCCTGACATCAGGGTAAACTTTCAGAGTTGATTTTATGTCAAGAAATGCACCCAATTCATTTTGCATGGGGTGAATCACCACTGTGAGCGTGCTGTGTGAACTGCTTGCATCCTGACGAGGCTGATAGCTCTGCTCCTACACTCACAGAAGAAGTATGTGCTTACTTAGCAACAAGCAGCTGATGAATTCATCTGATCCCTCCACTAGATGGGATGCAAGCACCATAATTTCTAAGCATTTCTGGTTGCAATGTGAAGTTCCAGCACAGCCTGCTCAATATAACTGCCTCCCATGCCAGATACTACTAGCCAGGGGCTATGAAAGGCAAAAGTGTTTAGTTCCAGTTCCTCTTCATCAGAAAGAGCAAAAAAAGGGAAATGATTCAGTGCCCCAGCAATATGATACATATGTGATTGGGGATGACATCATTCAGCAATCAGGCACCACGGTGTCCTGCAACCCCCTAGGTCCTAACCTAATGTGATCAGAAATGAGGGAGCAAGCCAGGGTTGAGACTTGTCACTTCAGCATTGTCACTAGACACAGCAAGTGCTGTCGGCTGTCCAGAGAGAGACATGCTTATTTTTGGAAGCAGTAAGAAAGTTAACATTTTTATATGGTAATTTAAGATCTCTAACCTTAACACATGTCCACTATACCACTAAATACTTACTCGTTATCCTAGATTAATGATAGTATATATTATGAGTAATAGCTCTAGCCCTTTTCCTTTATGCTTTTAATTTTTTGTGTAGAAGTTAAGAATATTACTATTACTACTTTCGTGGGGTGTGGGGTGTGAAGGGGTGAAAGACACAACAAATAAATAATTTGCCCAAAAACCCTGAGCAAGTGCATAGCACAAACAAGCAGTACCTGTGTGTCCTGGTTCCCAGCCTCTTGAACAATGTTCAGCACTATCAGGGCCCTTCATCACCATGAAATTCACAGGCAGCTAGACACAGTCCCTTTAAAAAGCCTCTTGGATTTATATCTTGACAGTGCAGCAGACTAGACATTGATTGTGTTGACTCTAATCTTAAAGATACATTTTTACCAAAATTAAATGTGAAAATAAATACATCTTTTGTGACTAGGTCACGTGGTATATTTTTATAGTCAGGTTTGTTTAATCTCTTTCAGTTTTCAGACTGCCAAACATTTTTGTCCTGACACCGCTCAGACATGGCTTGTGTATTGTCAGTCCAAATTGGACAGTTGAGTAAAAAGCAACATGAGCTTGTGGGATCTGGGAAAGTGTAAGGAATAAGTAAGAATTCTAGTATAAGCATGAGTTGATTAGCAGTGCAATGATTATACGCTTTGTAATTTAATGCCTAGCATTATGTTCCAGAGTTAATGTCCCCTGGAGAGGAACTGAATGCTTGTAATTCCCCCCAAGCTAAAGCCTTGGAGGCCACTGAAGCAGTCAGGCAATACTGCACCAGGTATCTTCAGCTCATGCTTTCAGTGCTTCCCTAGGAAAGACTTGCATCCTGAAGCAGTTTCATGGCAAAATCATGGATGCCATTCTCAGGGAATACCCTGGACCCTTCAGGTTATGTTCACTTTGAGCTAATGGCCCCTCAACTTCATTTTGGTACAGCTTTGTTTTATTTATCTCTAATGGTGCAATTGCAACCACTCTAACTGTTGCTCCTTTGATATCCTGAGAGCACCGTCACATATCAGATACCATAGGAAAGGCAAAATCTCCTTTGTTCTGCATGCCAAAGGAATATTAGATGGTCAGAAATGCAGGTACAAGTCTCCTGCAAGTTCCCTTGATGTGCTGACATCACTCACTTTTCAGCAACAAATGTGACTGGAAGGGCAACGCCAGTGCCTAATATGTGCCTCTGGTATACCTGGAAGCAGCATTTTCTCACACTATTGACTATAATTGCTGTTGTTTCCCCACTGTCCTTCTCAAGAGGTTGGCAGGTCACCTTTGTGTGCTGCTATCTAGTTATTGCTTCTTGAGATGTGTATCACTCACATGAAAGCATTCATGTGTGTTATGGCTTTCATATTTCACCGGTGTTGGCACAATAGTAAGGGAACAGCATTTTACTCCCGCTGCAGGCTTCCCCTGGCTCAGGTGATACCCACCTTGCCAGTGGTGATGGACCAGTTAAGACAGATGCTGGCCACGTTGCCTGTTGGTAATATTTGTCAGTGTTCAGAAGCTGTATTCCACAATGAGGTCCTCATCTAGCAGACAATAACAAACAGATAGTTCCCACCCACCAAGAGCTTGCTGCCTAGGGTTATGGAAAAATTTATCAAGTGGAGGTCAAAGAATTAGTAGAGGGCAATAATAAAACCCTGGCCACCCTGCTTTCCATGTGCCTCTTGCCTCAGGGCTAACAGTCAACCTTGCCTGTGTAGGCCCAGCTGTCTCTTGCTTAATACATACATACACACATGCACACACACACAGCCCTGAGCATAAATTAAACAGCCTTTAGACAGCTAACAAAGAGCAAATGCTAAATTCAAGCCAGATGTGACCCACTCCTTACACACCAGCAAGAAGCTTTGGGCTGGAGTTCTGTGCACTTGGAGGTGACTGGGAATGCAGGCTTCATGGAAGGCTCTAGCACTTAAAATCCAGTAGGGCTCTTGAAGGTCTCACCCTTCCTCCGCCTTACAGGATTCCTGCACCCAGGCTATCATCCAACAGGCAGGCTGGCTTTTCTGGTGTCCCTGAACTTTGCCTAAACACGATACCTCTTGGAAGAAAGCAGGTAAGGGGGGGTTTATGCCAAAAATGTCAGTTTAACTATGTTCTAATTAGATACTTGGAAAACATATGGATGTAAACCTTTAGAGCCTGACAATCTAGAAGATCCCACTCCTATGTATCCTATTCAGTGCAGGCATCTTTTGGGGCCTATGTAATCCAGACTTTTCCTGCTAATGTTGGATTTGAGTCTCTCATATCCAGTGTAGCAGACAACTTAGTTAATGCAGGGCTGAGCAGGCAAGATGGAGCAGAAACCCTGCTGCAGAGTATCCTGCTCCATGGCTTCAAAATGAACAGCGAACCTGGAGAAATTATCAGTGGCCTTGGTACTTAGAGCGAATGCCTGTGGGAAAAGAGCCATCAGAATGGATTTGTGGATTAGGAAATCTCTTGTGAACAAGACCAAAGCTGTCCTGGAAATTACATTTTTAATTTCAAAAGACAGCTTCTTCTGAATTTTTCCTTTTTGATTAACTAGGAATTGCATCAGCATCCCCATTATTTTTGCTAAATAAAACTCTGTTTGAGTTTCAGTCCATAAAGCTTGATCAAATGCATTTTACTATTGCTGTCTAAACATTTCATCTGGTTAATGCCTAACTTCAAGTATTTTTAATATTTGTACTTACTAAATTATTCGGAGAGAAGCTACTGATCCTAGGCCAAATGCTGATGTCATTTACACCAACAATTAGCCCAACATTGCCCAACTCCCCTCGGGTGCTGGCAGGGCTCGAGGCTCTGGTGTCCTCCCTGGTTCCTCCCACAGATGGCAGCCTCTTGACTTGGCTTTTTCCCGGCTCAGCTGCTGGGTAAAAGGCGGCAGGGAAAACGGCCTGATTGTACTTTCGCCTTGAACATGAAAGATTTTTGTCCTTCTTGATATAACCTTCGCTTGTCAGACTAATGGTGGTGGGGGAAAGAAGCCGATCTCCAAAGTCCGGAGAAAAAGGACGGGATTTCACATTAATGCATGAATTATCAGTCGTACAGTCAGTATGTCATGAAATAGCTGTCAGAAAAGTCTGAGTCAAATGCCAAGTGAAATCTTCACAGAAAAAGGAAGCAGGCCCAGCTGAACCCCCCTGCTATGGCGTGTTTTGGGGTACAGCTACCTCTTACAAACACTTTTTAGAGGCTTAAAAAAGCACTGCAATAAGCCTTGGCACATTTCACGCGGACTTTGCGAAGCCCTGTTGCAGATAGGAACTAAAGCTCACCAGCCCTGCAAGGTAAGGTCTAAAAGTCTTCTCTAGATGGAAGAATGTGAGGCAGCAAAGGTGGGCTGTGTACACTTCAGTATTAAGTAGAAGTATTTTGGCAAGGGGTGAGATTTTTATCTTTTTGTTGTAACAGTGCTCCCTGCTGTGCCAGCAGTTGCAATGGTACAAAGGTGTGTTACAGTGGTAAGATTTGCCCGACATGAGCACATTATTCTGATAAAAGTACTTGAATGCTAATATACTCATGTTAATAGTAGAGTTTGTATAGCTTTACTGAACTAAAGTTGAAGCAGTACAACCTTGGTATATAGATAACGACAAAGTATCTTATCCAAATATATGGAGCAAGTAAATGACTGATCTGGGAATAGTTCACAGCAGTCGTTCTTCCCAAGCTGCTTTTCAGACTACCCAAAACTATTCTGTTCACATTTCCTCTCACCCAAGGGTAACACAAAGCATCATTTGTCAAAATGTCATGGTTTAAAAAGAGATGCCACACTCTTATTTATAAAACCAAGAGAAACAAAACATTGGAAAGTATTTTTCTCCTGTCTGTCCTCCTTTCAGCGACACCTGTAATTTTTGTGTGTGCTTCTAGAGGAGTGAGTTTAGTCAGGCCTGGCAAAATACAGATGTTTCTGTGCAATCACTTGTGATAGTTTGGGTTGTTTGGGTTTTTTTTTTAATGTATATTTACCAATGTAAATTTATGCAGAGACCAGCATACCCATCTGTCAAGTGAAAGTATGACAGTGGCTTAACAGTATACATCTAACTACTTGTAATATGTTCATTACTGAAAATGGCTCTGTCCCTGAGGAATTTCATGAAGCCTTAGATCTCAGGTTTCCTCTCCATGTAGGTGTGGGACTCAGCTCACAGAGCCCTGCAATAGAGGCAGCCTTAATAAGAGTCCAAACAAGGAGGAATGTGGTCTCCAAAGGGAGAAGGAAGTGAGGTGACAGGGGACAAGGAAAGGCTTGGCAGAGCTACCTAATATGATCATCCAAGAGTATAAAGGAATGTGCAGTAATAACAAATGAAAAGGAAATGACCCTTAATTGGTGAAAGCAGTAGGGTAGATTCACTGCTGGACCTCATGTGAAGGTTATGCTTTAATTGTGCTGTTCTCCATTTGAGCTGCTTTACTTCCATGGCTCTGCATCCCTGTCTGAGCCACCATACACCTCACTTTTGTAGCAGTTCAGATAATGGACATTCCTGTCATCCTCTTCAGATCAGCCTTTGCAAGTTGTCTTCCCTGCATGTTACACCAAAACTTGTCTTCCTTGCTCCCCACAGAAAAGCTGTATGGAAAGGGTGGAATGGCCATGGAGCTGTTCTCTCCAAGGAGTATCATGAAGCAAGACCACAGAGCACTGGTCATGTGAGAGTCACCAGGGGCAGCTGGAGGAGGCACGGATGGCTCTTCAGCTGAGCCAGACTGAAAAATTTCAAGATAGTCATCAAACCCAAATTAAATATTTCTGAAGTTCAGAATATTTGTTTTCTTTTCAAACTTCATTTTTCTGTGGAAAAAGTCTGTTAATTCAGTATTTTGGGACAAAAATTAATTTTGAATTATCTGGATTTCCCTCGGGAAGGAAATTCTGCTTTTCTATGAGATGGAAGTGATGTATCTTAAAATTCCCAGGCAACAATCTTATATTGGTATTTTTAATTCTGAGGACCATTCCCATGAGTTTCTAGTGTTTTTAAAGTAGGTCAAATTTTGAACACAAAAAAACCTTAAGAGTTATGCCCCTTTCATCTTTTCTTAGGAGCAATAAGCCTTTTTGGTATTATTGCTGGCTTAAATATTAAACAGGAAGCAAATTACATTTCCAGTCATTAAAGTATAATAGAACAGCTCTATTGTCTGAATCAGCGCAATATTAGGTCAGATTGTCACAAAATGCTTGAAAATGAAGTCATATTGAAAGAATGCAATAAATTAGACTTTTTATGCTTTCACTATGAGCTCTGCCTGATGAGGGACTATTTCTTCATTCCTGCCAATTAAGATAGGGCATTCATCCCCCAAAACCTGAATTCTGTAAACATCTATATGGAATTTGATATTCACATGCATAAAGCTACCACAAAAATGCAACACATTTCCGTGTTACTGTTTACAAGAGTGCAATCTTACTTCACCAATAAAGGCATTTGCTCACAACTCTATTGGTGTGAAAGGAATCGTTCCCTATGTGATTTGAGCTTAGGCAGCACAAAGATGTGGATCTACAGAGTGGCCTTTTGTTATGGTACTCTTCTAGTCAAACCCCTGCTCACAAGAACATAATGCTAGGACAGACTTGAAAGGTCTTGTAGGGACAAGTGTAGATAACACTCGACCAGATCTGACACCTAGTGCCTGGTAGCCTCCCAGAGTGTTGTCCTGACTGTATTTGCAACCTTGGATTTGCCATGAAACCCAACAACAAAGCTAAGCAGAAGCCGGCACATGCTGCTGCTTACAGAGGTGACATGCCACCATGGAGCTGATTGGTGCTATCGTGTCTTCAGGAGGAGCAGGAGCTGCTGGCTGTTGCTGAATGCCCTGGGGGGGCTTGGGTTGTTTCTTGCAGATGCTCTGTTCCCAGTGTAGCAGTTCCCAGACTGTCCCAGCAAGGCAGCATGCCACTCAGGATCTTACTGCTTTGCAGCCTTGGGCAACTGTCCAGAGGGGTAATTACAATTATCTGTTGTAATTTTAAAAGCATCCACCACCAGGGATCCTATGGCCTCCAAAGACTATTACAGTGCTGAACCCACAGAAGTTTATTGCCAGAACTTTGTACTGTTCCCCTCATTCATTCTTCCCTTTTCTAGATTAAACAAATCTAGTTCTTTTGTTCTTCTTTTGTAGGCCATGTTTTCTAAGACCCCTACCATTGCCACTTCAAAGATTTTAGTCTCTGATCTTTATAACCTCTTTTAAATGCAGTGTATGAAATCAAACACAGTATTTCAGCTGAGGCCTCCTTGGCACTGGGTATAGAAGAACTATTTCTCCCTGGGCTTACTTTCGGTATGACTCTTATGTTTGGATACCCTAGCATGAGATTTGCACTCTCCTCCTTTGCTTTTTATTTCACTGCTTTTTTTTTTTTTTTTTTTTTTTTTTTTTTTTTTCCCCAATGATTTAGCCTGACCTCTCTAGTCCTCTTATGTCATCTTTCTGCCTCCTCAAGGAGGAAATTTCTTAACTATAGTTCTTCTGTAGTTGATTTATATTTCTATATCATGTTAAGCACTTCTATTAAATACCAGGTTGTTGGCTGGATTGCTTCCTGAAATTAACACAACTGATTCTCATCGCAGATTCTGAGAGGTTTGTAACATATTTGAGCACGATTTCTAACCATAAATTTTAAAAGTGTGCCCGCTATCCTACAGTTGTTAAGGATGACATCAAAAAGAAGCAGACCTACATCACCACTGGAAATTCTGTTCCCTCTTGTGTGAGGAAATCACCGCTAACTTGCCAGGCATCGCTGATACAACTGCAGTTCCCACCAGAAATGTGGCCTTACAAACCATGGTGGACAACAAACGGTGTTCAAGGAGAAGAACCTCTTCTTCTGCATCTCTTCGAAATCAGTGCCCTGTCCCTACACAGCATGCCTCATAAATGTACATCCAGGTATTAATTGATTGACACCTCCACACTGCGGTGTCGACCGCAGTTACTAGCTGGGAGGTATCTGCTCTCTAATGGTCACATCATTTCTCACTCAGTGGAACAGCTCAGCTACAGGAGCCTTCAGTTCATTCTTGATACTTAGTTACAGACTCTGAAAGATTTATGTATATGAAGTGTGCTCAGTTTTACTGTCATGCGACATTGTTTTGACAGCCCAGATGAAGTTCCAGGTACGACATTATCAAACAGAATATGCCCTAGAGAAATTATTTTTCTGAGTATTTTATTTCACACTGTGCCTCATCTTAAAAATGCAGAACAGGCCACAAGAAATGAGAAGGAAATTAAAGCTTTGATTCGGCACAGAACCTCAGCATACGCTTATGCTGAAGCAGCTGCGTAGTCAGAATATGCCCGTGGTTAAAATCCTCGTGCTTCACTACAGTACTGATCTGAGTCTGATGGGGGTCTTTACCTTCTTCTAGTGCCAGATGAGAGGTAACCCATGTAAGTGGAATAAAAATATAAAGATAATGCCTTGTTCGGGGAGGTAATGGGGGAGAAAGAGAGATGGCCTTGTTTTTTATACACCAGTTCTGAAATTGAATGTGCAAAGGGAGTGAGGGCTGCTTCAAGAGAAACCCGAGAATGATGAGAGGAAAGAAGCCAGGCCCTGTCCTGGTAAGGACCTCCCATAAACCCCAACTCCTGGGACAGAGGAACTTTCTCCAAACAGGTAAAAGAATCACCCAAGTTCACAGCAACAGGACACGTGGTCGTGCAGGAAGGACCACAACAAGGGATGCTGCCTGGAACGCTGGTGACAAACTTTGACATGGAAGACGGAGAAGACATCTGGAAGGGGAGTGATTCCCTGCATGGCTCCAAGAGACACATATAAACACTTGTGATAAGCAACGTGAGAAGAAACTTGGGTAAGGGTAATAACTTTACACTGGGTAAATGCAAACAGAAGGACAGAGAAAAGCAAACACAACCTATCTCTAGGATGAGGGAATTGGAGAAGTGTTATGCTGGATCACATAGGAATAGTCTGGCAGGAAAAAGGAAGCTCTGCATCCTTCAAAGGAATGATAACCACCAATTCTCAACTAACCTGGTCCACAAGAAAGAAGGATAGTAAGCAAGTAACTTAGATAATGCATGAGTTTAATTTGACCAAAAACAAGAAGGAAGCATGCAGAAAGCGGAAGGCAGGTCAGATGGGCAGAATTCTGAAAGAACAGTGCAAACATCGAGGACTACAATCACAAACACCAGCAAAACCCAAAAAAAGCCCCCCAGAGATGTTGTGAACAGTTAAAAATTCTATAAACAGAGTAGTGGTATAACAACAAAGGAAGGCCTAGGCCTTCTCTTCAATGGGAAAGGAGGGAGACTGACGCAGCCTAGTGCCCTCCGGTCCCTCCTGGAGGACCCACCGCTCTTGGGGCTCCTCGCTCTGGACCTGGCTGCAAACCCAACACCTACAAAGGACGTTTTTCCTGCAAGAACAACTATCGGACCCGCCTGAGGGGTTCTCTGCCCCACCCCTACCGACAGACGTCCCCCAGCGCCCAGGCGAGGGATCCCCGGCCCAGAGCAGGGACGAGAGAAGCGCTCCTGGGAAAACGCCTTCCCCTCGCTTCCCGGGGTGCGCGCCTCGCACAGGCGGCTGGGCGAGCGCGCTGCCGCGGCTCCTGCGTGCGGGGAAGGAAACGATTCTGCGTCCCCTCCTCCCACCGCCGGGACACCCCGTCCGCCCCCCTGCTCCCCGTTC
>WAAG01060369.1:5239-32338 GCA_013390105.1 Tichodroma muraria
AAAAAATAAACCCCATGAATCGATTATGGCCCAGAAGTACAGCTATTAAAGAGCTGTGAATATGGGAGGAATTTCATGATACAAATGTTTTCCGGGCGGCTGTTATCATGAAAAGTTTGTTTTGTCTTGTTTTCTTTCAGTTTTTAGTTCCATAGTGAGTAAAAGATGCTCCAATCCCTAGAAGAATTGAAGAAAGACTATTCTAGAATTGTAAAACTGACTGAAAGTTTCTAAATGTAATTTCTGTATGTTGTTAATGAGAATGGAAGAAATTTTGGTAATAGAGGAAGAATGTTTGAAAGGTTTCATTCTAATTCTAAGAGTTTGTTGTTGTTTTTTCTTCTTCTTTCTTTTTTTTGTGTTAGTTAATAAAAGTCTGTCCTTTTCAAGTTTAAGCCTGCTTTGCTCCTGATTACAGAATATTTTTTTTTTTAAAATTGGCAACCCAAATTAATAGTTTTCTGTCTGGTTCACACTGAAACCACGACAATTAGAAATTGTCATGAATTATGACTAGGGGTACGCAAAAACTTGTTTTAAAATAGAGCCAGTACAGACTAAGGTGAGTTCTGTAAACAAAGCAAGATTCTCTAGTTCCCTTGTGTGCTGGAGTGCAAATGGAAGGAGCTGATCAGGGCATTGCTTTTGTGGGGGATGCTCTTTCTCTCCTCAGCCCTGAACACTGACTGCTGGACTTGTCTGGGGGTGCTGCCCATGCCTCGGGGTGCCCTGGAAGCCCGGACCCCCTGAGATCCCTCGCTCTCCCAAGGCAGCCCCTGCTCATCGCGGCTGCGTACCAGCACGCTGCCTCTTGGAGAAGTGTCAGCAAAGCACTTGCTGAGCCTAAACCCCTGCTGAATGACTGTTCCAAGAAAGTAATTGTGAGAGGTCTCACAATCACTAAATGCAAAGCCGCCCTGGGTGTGACCTAAACATGCCGTGAGAGGAGCTTTTCAGGGTGATTACTGGTTTGGTGTTGTTAAAAAAGACCCAGGGTGGTCTGAACGGATAATAGCAGATGATTGTAAACATTGTGTGTTAGAGGCTCGCAGGGAGAGGGCTGTGAGACCCGCATTGCCCTTAGAACAGATGGAAGCAGCGTCTGTAATTTGCCTGCTCACTTACAAGACTAATAAAGCAAGCAAAGAAAGGGCTCTTAGATGATGAAATTGGAGAGGAGGGATGATGGCATATGATGATGGCAGAGGCTCATCAGAGGCACATCATTTTAATCAGTGAGGGAGAAAAGGCACCACTTGATGGGGATGGATGCTGTTGAATTCTATGCAACCTTTAACATTTAGCAAAATGATTTCCCTGCTGATGTTTAACCAGGTCTCTCTGCTGCTTTTCAGTTTGTATAGCACTAATTACAGCACTCTTGTGACATGTAAAGATGCTGTGGATTAGTGGTGTGCTAAGCTGTGCTAGGATATGCACCTGATTCATGGAACTGTTGGAAACAGTGTTTTCCAAGAGATTTTTCAGTTATAAGTTTTGAGATGTGTTCAGGAATGTTTGAGAAGCTCTTAGGCCTGATAGAGCTTTTGGAGCTAAGCTTGAGAACTGTAATATTACAGACTCCAGAATATGAGTAATAGCTTTTAAACAGGTTATGTGAGAGGTTGAAAGATATATCACCAAATTATTACCGTTAATAATAAAATGGATATTACCATGAGTCCTTAATTATTTTGCACAGGTTCTATGAAAAAAAAAAAAATACCTCTCAGCAAACACTGCTGCATATATTTTGTTAAAAAATCTGGAATTCATATTTCAGGGGCGCAAAGTATATGGAATGGTTTCCACATGTAGGGAGGAAATCAGAGATTTAACTACAACTAATCAAAGTGGTTGGCACACCCCCCAAGAGAGTGATGATTTGAACTGTCATACGTGTGTAGCCATTGTACAGAGATGGTCAAGAATCCCAAAGCTGTCCAGCTGCATCAGCACAAGGCTAATACAATTGGGTTTCTTGTCCCTGCCCTACTGATTTTGGTAAGACAGCCCAGAGTGTGAATCCTCTGTGCCTGCAGGGGTTGTAGTGGCCTGGGCATTGGCATGGCACAGCGCTGTAGTGTGTGTGCTGGTGGAGTTTACTCTGCAGTCAGTGTTCTTTCCCTGCCCGTGTCTCTGTGCTGTGGAGCTCTATTTCCCTGGGTCAGTGCTAGCGCAGACATCTCTGCACTGTTGCACTGCACGGGATGAGTGTTCAGGCTGGTTAAAAACACACATTGTATTGTTGGCTTTTCGCAAATATTAAGATGAATACTATATGTATAATGTTAAAATGGCTTTGCTGTATAGATATAGTTTTTATTTCTGCTGTTAACAAAAGTTAAGCACAGTGGTAATAGTTGATATAGTATGCTTAGACTGTGCTTAGTTGGGATAACATCCAGTGAACACCTGATGGGGACCCTGCTACTGACACACCAATTATCAGCACTCACTGTCTGTGGAAAGGATGGACCAAGGCCCAAACTGAGGGTGATGGTGAAGATGGATTAAGACTGCAGCTAAGAAACACGCATGCTCTAAAAAGGCAGACCCAAGGAGTGGCCATGTACAACAGTTCCTGGAATATATGAATATATGATAGACTGATGCAATGAAAATGGTATAAAAAAAGGTGTTTCCAAGACTCCAGGTGTGCTCTTGGCTGAATGTCAAGCACCCCGCCGGAAAAACCCTTTGCTTTATTATCTCTGTCTCCTTCTATCCTCTGTTAAACTTTTTTAAATTTTACCAGGGTGAACCTCGTTTTTCACAGGCTTTTCAGTAACACTTTCCAGGTGCAGTCAGAATCATTTCAGGGCTCTGTGGCATAATTTCGAATCTACTTGGTAATCAGACTTAAGACATGAACACTGCTGAAATGAGGATACCTAAAGCCTGGAACCAAAACACAGGCACTGCAATCTGTGTTAGTTTGTACTCCAGTTTAGGAGCTTGCTCAGGCACAGTGAACAAAGAGAACATGTATGTTTAGTAAGTGGTTGGTTTTAATGTTTTCTTTTTAGATTATTGGACTTCACCTGCAGCTTACTCATTAGATTATTTATAATTGCTGCGATTTGCAGTATTTAATTAACTAGTGCTGTGTAAGTTGCTGCATCGAGCAAAACTTACATGCTGGGGTCTGTTTAGCCCCAAAACTGTCTGTGTGTCTGCACAGCGCAGAGCACAAGCAGAAAGCACAGACCCTGTGTTCTTCTGGCTTGTTCTGACAACGTGCCTGATATTTTCACACAAGTCTGTACAAGACAGTCATTTTGGTCGTGACCAGAATAACTGAGATCAGTTTACTGACCCATAATGAAAACCTCTTTATGCCTCTGTAACTCTCTTCTGTTAGTCAAACACATTTCCTTCTGTACTGGTTGTGAAATCTCTCTTTGGTTAGTCTGGTGGAGAGCTGTGATATTTGTTATGTTTCAAAATGTGTGTTCATAGAATCAGAAAAGTAGGTGTGAAAGGAGCACAGGAAGTCTTCCAGAATCCATGCATTCCAAACCAGAACTTATATTAGAGAGCAGTTCCAACAGTTGGGTTTTCTTCTGTGGAATGTCTGTCCCTATGTGTGCTGCAACCTCTCAGTGCAATCTGTACTGGTGTTTCACTACCCTTCTTTTATTTTTAAAATAAAAGGGTAGTGTTTCACTACCCTTCTTTTATTCACTACCCCTTTTATTTTTCTTCCTTCCATTCAAATATTTGTGTTTTTTCTTTTCTCCTGTCCACAGAGAACAGATGATTCAGTTCCTTTTTTCATACTTAAAAATGACCCACAATTTTTGTGACTTTTTTCTTTGCAGCCTCACTTTCCTCTTTTCTCTAAACTCAAGTGCTCTTTTTTGAGGACTCTTGTTGCATGTCCAGTGCTCTCTTCCCCTCTTGTTTTGGAAAGAGTTTTTGAAGGGGGCAGAGAGCAGGGTTTGTAGTGCCCACAACTATTCCACATCACTTAGCTGTGGATTTATCATTCTTAAAGATGATGAAAGATAACCAGATGTTTCTACAGGCTACAATCTATTAATTCACTTCTCTTCAATGTTGTTTGTTTCAGGCAGAATTGGAGATGGATTTACAACAGGGCAGCATGTCCATTGCATTAAGATGTGAATTCCCTGTTGTGATTCTTTTTTTTCGTAGGACTGCAGTATAGCTGCCAGTGTTTTTCCCAATTTGAGTACAGACATTTTTGCATGTTGAAATGTGTGTTTTTAAATTGCTTTTAGGTATAGGTCTGCTTCTGCTAGTTATTGAGACTATTTGAGTTTTCATCTTGCCCTTTGTATCTTTGTTTTCTCTTTCAGCTTTCTTTCTTTTACATAGCCTTGGTTGAGAATATTTAGGTTTTTTTTTTCAGTTGCAGAAAAAAGTTCTGATGAGCCTTAATTTAATACATATTTCCATGTGCTTGTGGTCCTTCATTGTCTATTCCAGGATGTTTTCCCTGGAAAAATGTTGAATCATTCCCTGGATGATGTTTTTTGTACAATCTTTACACTAATTTGATTTAGAGCACGTTCTTTGAACTTGCTTCCTGAACGCCATTTGTCATGGGGTTAAAAACCATGCTAGAGAGATGACATACATCATTGCCATATCCTTTTAGTCACATCCCCCTGGTCCTGTTAGAGAAAGAGAGGAGATTGCTTGAGCCAGCCCAGATTAGTGTAACTTACTTGCAGTTTTCCTTTTCTGTGATTGCAGTAGATTTTTCTTTAAGGGTTATAGTTAGATTTCTATTCCATTGCTCTTCCTTGTTTTCCTCTTTCTGTGGAATCCTCATTTTAAGGATATATCATTTTTCCCTAGTTCTTTGATTACCTCATCAGAATTCTAACAGGGTCTCAGGTGAATCACTTATGACTCTCAGGCTTGATCAGGGTGAGATGAAACTAAACAGGTTTAGGCAATTTGAAAGATATCAGGTTGTCTTAAGTATTCTTCAATGTGGTCTTTTCAGGTATTAATCTAAAATCTTATATTCTTTTTAGTTTTTAAGTTACAGTTGCAACTGATCTTTAAAGTAATGTCTGTGAAAAGAAAATCAGTGAACTTCTTATCTCTCAAAGAAGAATCTGACTCTAGAGATTTCCCTTTAGTGTTCCAGCATTTACTTCAACTTTCTCCTACTCATCAATGTTACCAGAACTTTTCTTGCAGTGTTTGGTATCCCTGGCTAATTCAATTATTATTTTTTTTATGTTTTGATAGTGTTGCTTTTTGTTCTTTATGCGTTCGACTTATTCTTTTATATTTAATTCTAGTATCTGACAGGGTTTCTGTTTTGAATAGGCTACCTTCATTCTCCTGAAAAGGGAAGGAAATTTTTGATGATTAATCCATTTGGTCTTTTTCTCCCAATTTCCCACAGTGTGACTGTTTGTCATAGGTCACTCTGTGTTTGCCCGAGTCATCTTTCCTCAAGGCCATCCTTTTTATTTTGCTGAAGGAGAAAGCTGACCAAAACTGTAGCATGGCAGAGTAAAACGTGTGAGTCCAAAGGCATCCCGAGCGCACGAGGTGCTGTACTGGATGCAGAAGGCAGCAGCAGCTGTAACCCACGGGCTTTTTTGCTCCTCGGGGGCAGCTGCAGGAGTAGAATGGGGGCTGCAGGACAGGAGGAGCAGCAGTCCCTGGTAGGAGAAGAAGAGCTTGTCATTTGGGGAGTGCAGACAGACCTGTGGGCCTGATCTGCCTGGGAGGGGTGGGTGAGTGGTGCAGCAGAAGGTGAGAGCTTTGTTGGTAGGGAAAACCTGTGGATATCCACTTGTGCTGAACTGAGGACGCCCTGAAGCATTGCTAGTGGGATTGGTTAGTGCAGAAAATAGCTCCAAGGTGCAACCCACCCAGCCCTTGGTCTGCTTGGTGACAGGTGATGTGCACCCCCCCTGAGAATCATTTCGTGGAGAGCTGCAGCTCCTCCTTAGCAGCAAGGAGCTTGGTGCTCTGGGGCACATGCTGCTTCTGCTGCTCAGCAGACAGCTTCTGGTTTTCAGTGCAATCCCAATCATTGTACAGTAGCAGCAGTATGGGAGAGTGGTATATCTTTGTATAACCAAGTGTTGATGTCTCCTGGATGTAGCAACTTCATTATTCCTACTTAACCTAACTTATAATGGCACTTCTCCTCTGTGAACTTGATCTGTTTATTCATTCATATCTGTTTTTGCTTGGCACTGAAGCTGCTGCAACAAATTAAGTAGTTTTGCTGACTGTCCTTAGCAAATACTTTTGATAATGAAACTGAGAAAATGGAATTGTTCAGAAATTCTCTGACTTAAAATGAAGATGAAATGAGTTACTGAATCTGTTTTTCTCAGCTTGTTACCCTTTGGAGTATTTCTGAGTATAGCAAGGCTTTTTTTTTCTTTAATGATTTAATATTGTGAGTAATTCATTACAACATGACTGTGCATAAAACTTCTTAATGAAGCAGTATCATAATGTAATTTAGTCAACTGTAGCTTCTCCATTTGACCTTTACTGTGATAGTAAACTGCAAATGCAAAAGTCTAATATTCTTCAAAGCACACATCCATGTGATTTAGAGAACTGCAGATAACATAAATAGAGGAGTAGTTATGTGTAGCTATTATTCTAACACTCTTATCCTCCTTTAACTGGTCGTTTCACCAAGGAACGCAAGCAGAGAGGTTTCAAAAAGGTGTACAGAGTTGGAGAATCGAGCCCTACAGAAGTTAATCTATTGGTGTGAGTATATACAGCCATAATCCTGACAAAAAAGGTGTCTCTGGCTGTAAGAACTGGAGATCCAGAGCGCTCATGTGGAAAGTGGAAAATATGGGTTTGACTGGTTTTGTTTTGTTTTGGGTTTTTTTATATACAAGACAGGCTGCTTTGATTTGTTGGCTGTGTTAATTACACCATATTGTGATCATTTGGTTCTTGGCTTTCTCATAACTGGTATCATGAATTGTCTACTCATGAAAAGCTAATGCCTAATAATTCTATTCATTTCAGTTAAATGTCTGTTTTTCTTTATTGACTGGACAACAGAAAGATGATAAGCTCATTACCTGTAGTATTTCTAATGAGCTGTTTGCTTTGTGGTTTGTGCAAACTATTAATTTGAAGCCTTGCATTCCTTTAAAAAAATTAAATCTTTAACCTTTTCTAAAATAGAAGAATCTGGAAAATTCTGAGAAATCTATCCAAGTAATAGAATGAATTTTCTTTTAGGATTCATTACTGACTAGGAAGGCTTCATTAGAGTATTTGGTTTTTGACATATGGTATTTGATGCACTGTACAGTCTAAGGATTTGATACCAGCCTATGGAGCCTTTGTCTGAAGCCCAGAGGTTCAAATCTTACTTTTTTTTGATGATTAGAGCTGACGCAAAACAGCTGTTCTGTCCTACTGACAGTCTGTCCATTTATTAGTCTACCAACTCCCACATCATAATTATTTTGAATTAAGCAGCAGGTGTGTCTCTAGTCCCATGGAGGCTGGTGGTGTCACTCATGTTTCCAGAGAGCTTCTGTGGGCCTTCGCTGAATCAGAGCCTGAGTAAGAGAATGATCTCAGTAGTGAGTAGGTGCAAAGTACCTCATGAATCAAGTCCCTTTGTTATCTTAAACAAGTTATTTCTAAAAAATGCTCCTTGCAGAACAAAGAATGAGTTTTAATGGAAGAATTTTCCCCAGTTATAATGGATAGATAGATAGTCTGTGGGAAAATTCTGTACCTTTCCCTGGAGAGGAGCTGCCAGATAATTTATTACTTAAGCTAATGGTAAAGTTTGGGTCAGTTCTTTGAAGATAAATTAATCCTCATTTGAAGGTCATGCTGTGGCTGATGTTGTTTCCAGCTCAGTGATTAGAAGCTTAGTCACCCTCTTCAGTTTCTCCTGGACTGGTGCCCTGTGTGTGGGAACTGGTCTGTGCCTGACAGGGACCAGTAGGCCAGGACATTGGTTTGTTTATTGATAAGGAGCTCTTACAAAGAGCAAGAGAGTAGTCACATTCATCTTCTGGGTTTGTTCTCTTTAAGAAGTGAATTACTGCATTTTTGAAGCAATTTTTTTTCACATCTAAAGTAGCTAAAACTTATTTTACTGGGAGATTTATCCTCTGAAGTTCTCATTTTCTCCTGCTTTATGACAGTGAAGAGCACTGAGAAGTGAAAGCTTGGGGAAACATGGAGCTAGGCAGGCATTGTTTCTGTCTGGGTTTCCAACTCGCAGAGGGGTTCTGGGTGGTTCCTTCACTCTAGGCCCTCTTCTGATCAGAAGAGAAATTACTTCAGCTGTTGGAGGTCAGAACTCTCACTGGTTCTCCAGCATTAACCTCATCCATGTGCCACTTGGAGCAAGCTGGAGTTTAGGGAGCTTTCATTCCAGATGATTTTTCATTGGGGATGGTACAGGCCTATTTTAGACAGAACACAGGGCTGTTTGGAGCTGCATCTCTGCAGAGGTTTCCTGAAGCTCCTAATTAGTCTGTGTAGGTTCCACTGAAGTGCTGAGTAAGAGTGTTAATAGCGAGGTTTTGCACACTGTGGTGCTCTCAGGTACCAGCTCTCAGGGGAAGGAGGAGGAAATCTGCAGTTTGTGTTGGGGAAGTTACGCAGCCTCTTTTAGGAGTAACGATAATTGTCCTGTTATTTCCAGAGGGCAGTGGGGAGGGGGAATGTTGCAGCTCTTCCAAGCTGACAGCGAGACTGAAGCCTCTTGCATAACCTGTGTGACCCAGAAGTTTCTCTTGCGAGGTCTCTTCATGCAGTGTGTAGAGCCCCACACCCGTGCAGCAGCCAGGGAGGGAAAAGTGCCTAGGCACTTCAATTGGACAGATAATGAACTTTGTTCCCCTTATAGAATATGTGGCTAGTTTTCTATGTAGTTTTCTTAGGCTGATTACCTTTTCTCTGGCATGTAGATCCACTTACACCACTATTCTTGTAACTTACTGAAACTGCAAGTTTAGCCAGGTCAGATAAAATCTGTATTTTGTTTTGCTTCTTTTTGTAATTTGCTGCTTTGTAATTACAGTAAATGGTCATGAATGATCAAGAAGATTCCTTGCAAGGTAGCACCCATAGAATGCAACATCCAAGTGCTATATGGAAATAATTTTGTTGTGTTAGAAAAAAATCATCTTATAGGGATTGTAAATTGCTTTTTACTTGATTATCTGAGAAGACAGTAATTATCAAAATTGTTTTCCAGGGCAACTGTTATTATGTGGTTGGCTTTTTGGCAGTTTTCTATTACTGTGGCATTAACAGGCTGAATCAGCAGGAGATGTAAACACACTTCAGTGACTTTCACAAACCTGAGTTTTCAGGGCTAGCTGTTTAATATACTGCTCAATAGAATTTCAAGTGTTTTGAATTTGGGGCATTTTTTTGTGCTGAAGTGATTGATGAGACTAATTTTAAATCTAGAAGTTGTCATTCTGTGACTGCTTAACAAGGACAAATTATTTTTGTCTAAGTTGGAAGAAGAGTGTCTGAAAAGCAGGAAAAATAGTTAATAACAGACATGCCACAGCTGCTGTGTGGGTGTTGTAAGATGAGTAAGTATACAGAATGCAGGTGTATGCACTTGTTAAATAGCTTTTTTAGGTGTTTTTTTTTCTTGTTGCTGTTAGTATATGACTACCAGTTTAACAGGAGAATGTTTTCCATGCTACGCTTTCCTAATAAAGTTTCCAGTTTGGTCATAATTCTGTAGAGAGAATGTGTGATGAAGAGCATTAAAATTATGTTGAAGACTTGGGCAATTTTGAAACAAATTTCTTTGGTTTCAGAGAATGGTTCCTAAAAAACCCAAGCGATCCAGCCCAAAATGACAGAAAAGCCTCAAGCAGAACAAAAAACTGTTGAAAAAAAAATGCAGAAAGAGCCCCCAAACCCAGGCAATGCATATGCTTAGAATGAGCCAGGAGTAGTCTGTACTGCTGTTTGTGTAGTGTAAGGAATGCTTGGAGGGAAGGATTAGTGAGTTTGTGTAGTGTAAGGAATGCTTGGAGGGAAGGATTAGTGTGTTTGTGTAGTGTAAGGAATGCTTGGAGGGAAGGATTAGTGTGTTTGTGTAGTGTAAGGAATGCTTGGAGGGAAGGATTGTTTAGCTTGCCGGGGTGTTGTGCCAGTCCATGTGCAGCCCCTTCCCTGCTCCGTGTGCCATCCAGGCTGTGGGGTGAGTGCTCAGTGCCCGTGGGGAGCCTCCAGACAGGCTGGGGGCTTGCAGGAGCCCGCCTGGCTGCCGTTCTCCTTGGGACACTGGGCTTTCTCTCTCCATTAGGTGGTCCTGTGCCAGGTGCTGTTCTTCCCATTTCCTTAATCCTTAAAAGGACTGATATTGCTTTTCTTTTCACTGTTACCATTATTGACATCCTGAGAATGTCAGGTGTGCTCAGCAAGCCTTCCAAAGATTGCTGCAGTCCCAGCCACTTCCTGCTTCCTTCTGTTCCGTTCCTTTCTCCCCCTGGCCTAACGTTGAGAACAAAAAGCTGAACGTGTGGCTGGAGTGGTGGTTCCCTCTGCTCCCATGTTTAGGTGCTCCTTCCCATGCTTCCCTTACCTGTGGAGGACATGAGCTGTTGCAGGTAGCCTGGGTCCCTCCTGCTGGGTTCCCAGTGATGAGAGCTGAGGCTCTGGTCCTGGCTGCTGCTCTCAGCCCCACAGGCAGCTGAGGAGGGACATCTTGACCTCTGTTCTTACTCTGATTCTGCAACATTAGCTCTGAGTGGGCCGCAAACTTCACATCCACTGTGGAAGGACATCCAGGAAACTTTTAAAATATGGAGATACACAACTCATCTCACTTTCCTGCTGAAAGAAATTTATATTAGAAATGTTGGAACTTTTTCCCTGAGCAAGAATAATGTCTTCAATATTGTGCAAAAATTGACTATTATAATGAAATACAAAAGATTTGTTCCCTTTCAGGTGGCAGTTATGCTTCTTAGTTTTGAAGATCAGGTCCCTGAAGGATTACACTCTTTAAAAATTCTGTTCACTTTTCAGAAACGATGTTCTAATAATAACCTAAAAAGTAAATTGATTAGATAGTCATTGAGCGTGATTTATCATTTTAACAGTGAGGTATTGTCTTATGAAAAAAGTTTTAATGCTGCATTGATATGTCACAAGAATGATCTAGAAGAAAGGAAACATTTCAGAAAGGTTCCTTTCATGTTAAATAAACTTTACAAGACAAAGGACCTCTACTGCAGTTTTTATATAAATGGATTTCACAGTCCTGAAACTGTAAGATGATGTGTCTCAGCAACCCAGGAAATTACAACACTCATCCAGAATTGTAAGTGAAAAGCACTATAGATACTCATAAGCCTTGGAATTTGTGAGTGTGCTGCAAACCAAATACTTGATACTGTAGTGAGAGGAAGGTAATTACATTTAAAGTAATTGGGCAGTACTTAGCTAGTCAATGAAATAAATGTCTAAGTCAACTCTTAAAAGAGCAGATCCAGAAATATAAAAGAAGACTGTTGGTGTTTATGTTGTGGTCATTCACATTCATTCATTGCGTGGTTCTGTCGTGGTTTCAGTCTAAAACCAGACAGAAATATTAATTTGGGTTGCCAATTTAAAATTCTGTAATCAAGAGCAAAGCAGGCTTAAACTTGAAAAGAACAGACTTTATTAACTAACACAAAAAAGAAAGGGAAAAACAAAACAAGAATTAGAATGAAACTTTCAAAACGTTCCTCCTCTATCACCAAAATTTCTTTCATTCTTACTGACTACATGCAGAAATCACATTTAGAATTTTCAGTCAGTTTTCTCAGTTCTAGAATAGTCTTTCTTCAATTCTTTTAGGGATTGGAGCATCTCTTATTTGCTATGAAAAAAACTAACAAAACAAACATTCCATAATAACAGCTGCCCGGAACATCTGTATCATGAAATTCCTCCCATGTTCACAGCCCTTTCATAGCTGTGCTTCTGGACCAAAATCGATGTATGGGGTTTATTTTTTAAAGACAAACTGTTCAAAAACAAAAGTTCTCTTTATTTAAGATTATCTTCATTGCAGGGAACAGAGATTCTCTTCTCTCGGAGTAGAGTCTTCATCACTTCATTTCTCTGCTCAGACTTCTCAGCAATCACAGCCACTTCAACATTGGCTCACTCAGCACTGCATTCCTTTGCTCAGGTTTTCAATTTGAGCTTCTCATCTCCCCATACTTCTCTATGGTTTAAAGGAAATGTCTCATTACATTATAATCTATCACCATAGCTTACAAGAGATTTTAATGTGGAAAATGAAACAACTCCTTATCTTCCTTCCATCTAAGACATCACTTTCTTCACTGACTTTGAATATCTTTATGTGGTCTCTTTATGTGTCATCACTCTGCCTTTTCTCTCACTCGAGAGAGAACAGAAGTTTTCTGGTTTCACCTGTGCACTGAGAGAGTTCACAAAGGCAGCAGCCAGGCCAAAGCAGTCAGGTGATGCACTCCAGGCCCTGCTGGGGCTGCAGGCTTNCCAGGCCCGGCCCGGCCCAGCCCGGCCACGAGGGCCGCGGCGGAGCGGCCAGGCAGCTCCTGTTACCTCTTCTCCAACTGGAAACCAGGAGAAGGAACTTTCCCGGGTTCACATTTAAAATGTGTATTCACAAAGGCGTACCTATGCTTTCATTGGTTTCATCATGTGTCAATAATACATATTGGCCAAACCACAAACAGGTTCACATTTTTTGCAAAGGCTTATTTAATACTTCCCATTTGGCTTGAGAAGATTTTTGATCTAATCTGCATTTAATCAAATTGCAAGTGACACTGGAAAACTGTGGGGTCGTTGGTAACATGGGACTCATCTCAGAGGAGTGGCTGCTCATGAGAAGCTCACAGTAGCACAAAGTCCTGATGCTTGAGCATCCAGCCCTTGCTGGACACATGAAGCTAAGTTTCTGTATGAAATGTGAAAAAAATAAGTATTTAAGTCCTGCGTGTGAGAAGTTATTTGATCTTGGGAAATCTAGTACTGCACAGACTGATTTTCTTAGCCTTTTTGCTAATGGGGCCTTCCTAGATGAAATCTAAAACACAAGGTTATTCTCTGGGAGTAGTTTCAGTGCTGGGTGCTGACCTCTGTTCCCATCTACCGAACGTTATTTTCTTCTTGGACACACAGCTGGAGAGACAAAAACAGTCTTGTGCAGAGGGAAATGGGACAGAGAAACTGAGCTTTTTTTGTTCTGCAGCTTGGGGATGCTGGAGTGCTCTTTTCTTGCTGGTCAGGAGGGGCTGGTGTGCTTACCTGTCACAGCCTGTGCCCCAAGAAGATCCCAGGCAGCCCAAGACATGATGGCCATGTGTGCTGCTCTGCCATAGCTGCTGTTCCTTCTGCTTGGCATCTTTAAGGAATCCCCTACCTCTTTCCTTTACTTAGCATTCCCACTCTGTATCTTACTTTTCATCCGTGTTCTCTTCCTCAGTCTCTTCTCTACAAGTATTTTTCCCCTCAATTTTTGCTTCTTCTAATATGATTGGCATGCAGGATCTGACAGTCAGTCCCTAATTCTCAAGAGAATTCATGTGGAGAATCTGTGAGGGCTGGAGAAATCCCTTTTTTAGGCAGTGTCTGGTGAGAGTGAAGAAGCTGGTGCTGTGTGATGTGCCCATGTCAGTGTGGAGCCTTTTCTCACCCGAGCTCAGCAGGGAGGGGGCTGTGCCCGAGAGCTGCCCAGGGCTGCGGGCAGAAGCAGCACAGGGGCTCCTTGCAGGCAGCTGGTGGAGCACACCCAGCACCGCCCAACGTTTGGCCAGAAGACTCTAAAGCATCAGGTGAGGGGTAAGAAGTGTGCCTACTGATGGTGAATAGGCTTTGGTGGGATGCAGACAGAAAAAATAAAAGAACCTCCAGGCAGCAAACCACCAGGCCTCCAAAGACTTAACGTGGCAATTACAGAGAATTGCTTTAATTCTGTACAATTTTGCTCTAATTCTGTGCGAAATAGCCAAGCTTTGCACTGAGTGACTAATTGGAAGAATAATACGTGATTGCTTCAAAACCATGGCTTATAATTAGCAGGGAGGAATAACTTACTTTCTTAAAGAGGAGTTTTTTAAACCAATTTAGAGAAAATTGCTTTTTCATGTTGAGTTTGTGACACAGAGTTAAAGTTAAAAAGGGCTCTCAGTTGGACACAACAAATAGGGAAGAGCTGGGGATACTGCTTCTGCTCCTTCACCTTGTGCACCCTTGTCAGAGCAGTCCTGCAGGACCACGGATCCTGAGTTTCCTTCTCTCTGACCATTACTCTGTAGTGTTTTGTGCTTTATATTTATTGTTGTTATTTCAAATTTACATGATATTAAAGGAAGCAAATCTTAAATCATTTGTTTCAAAAAAATCCGTAAATAGTGTATTTTTTCCAGAAAATACTGCTTGGGCTTTATTAACTTGAGGAGAATGCTTTCCTTAGCCTTTAACCTGAAAGTGCTTGAACTCATATTTTCTCTGAACAAAAACCCCCATCAAATAAGGAAAACTCAACAGCCCTCTTCAAAGATCTGATGTGAGAAGTTTTAGCCCAACCTATTAATTTGTCAAAATTTGGAACAGGTGAAAGCAGGGGTTTTGTAATGAAAAATGTTGCACAAGCCAGTGCAAAGTAAGCAAATTATTTTTTTCATACTTAATTTCTCACTTGCAATTTTTTCTTTATTAAGTTTCTCCAAACTTATCTGGAATTTGAATTCTGTGTAGAGAAGGGATGGAGGAGAGGTCTATTAAGATAATGCCATGTGAGATAATACTTACAAACAAGCCTGGTTTGTTTTTAGTTTTGTGTGTCTCACACAGGGTTAAGGCTGAGTTCCACTGGTTTGGAGGGCTTCCATGCGACTGAACCTCTGGTAGGGCATTCCATTGAGGAAAATGGAAATTATGTATTGAAACTTCTGACTTTGCAGCAAAAATTGTAACGAAATGCCTTAATTCAGGCCAGTTTACTTCAGCTGTTTTTTTTCATGGGACTTGAACACCTTATTTCTTACCTATTTAAAGATCAAGAAAACAGCATTTACCACCTTTACCGCTACATAAAAAATGCACTTTGAGGAGACCTTGAAGTCGTTGGGTCAATTAAACTCTAAAAGTTGGGTCAGTTCAACTATAAAAGTTTGAAGCTGACTTATAATTTAAATTGGAGGTTTAAACCACTGTTAGCAGACAGTAGACTGTTAGGTAATAAATGTACCAGGCAATGCAGTCCCATACTGATCTCAGTCCTGGAGCTGTTTGTAATCTCTTCAGCAAAACAGAATCCTTGTGGCTCCATGGATTCTGAAATTACTTGTGTTAATAAGGATGTTAATAGAGATTGTGTGTGCGTGTGTGTGTGTTTTAACAAAACCAGCTGCTACAGTGTCTGTTGTCTGGAAAAAGTCAGATGTTTTTCCCCTTTTCTGATTTGCCATCTATCTGCAAGCTGGTGGAAGGCACTTCTTCCTTAGTGAAGAATTCAGATCTGGTTCACCCTGTAACAATCCCTTGTTTGGTGTCCACAAATTAGCAACCATTTATTGCTCTTGAGTGGATATGTGGTTTTGGGACCCAAAACTTTGAAATGTTTCCATAAAATGAATGACATTGTGCAGTTTTTAGGTATTGGTTACAGTTTATCCCATTTTTATAGCTACTGTTATGTATTTATAGTATAATGGGTCAAACTCTTGGGCTGGTCACTGTGCTGTGAAGGGATGGAAAATCCTCTGAAGCAGCAGGGGGAATAGGAGTGTGGGACATGGTGGCTGTCAGTACTGTTGGTAGGGATGCAGCTTGAGAAAAATCCCTGTGTAAACCTTTGCCCCTACGATTTGCTGCTGTGGGTTTCTGTGGCATATGCCTGCTGTGTAGTACAAATAATCTCATCAGAGTACTGCCCTTTTCTCATCTTCTCAAAGCATTTGCTATGTAAAACACAAACTAATCCTGAGCTTGTTACATATTTCTCAAACTCTTTTGGTGTTTATGCTTTTTGAATTTAGTTTAACAGTGGTAAGAATTAAATGGTGTTCTGCATTGATGTGCCACCAGGGAAGATGAATAAAATTCCTAATCTAAATGGAATCTGTGTAAGGATAATATCTAATTTTAATAGGAATGTTAAAAGGAAGGAATCGAGTTCTGTATTTGCAGCATTTCTTGACAGATACCAATGCTATAAATTATACAGTTGTTCTTCCTCTGTATGGATTTTGTAGTACTCACAGCAATTTATAGGTCTAGAGTGCAGCTGCTGGAAGTCATTTATTCTCAGTTCTGTATTAAATCTATCACATATAATGCATTAACATTCAGTTCAGAGCTCAAGGGCTTATGGCTGCTTCTTTCTCGCTCTGAGTTTCTGTGTTTGCAAGGTATGCAGAAAACAAAATTTAAAAACCTAAATTGATATACAGGGAAGAAAAGGGGATTGTCCATGATAAATACTTGAAACCAGCTCATTTTGTAGTTTCAGCTGAGCAGTGAAAACAAACCGTGCTGTTAGCATTGCTGAAATTGGTAATGCTAATCAGCTTGTTTTGATGGATTAGCACTTCAGTCCTGTTTGCTTGAGTGACGCTCTTTACACACATCAATTGGACGTGTCTGCAAGTTAAAAAAACTTAATATTCCCTGCAGTTTGGTTTGTGTGCATCTTAGGCTGTAGGAGGCTGTAGTTGATTAACTTGATTCAGCTTGTTTCAGGTGTGTTTTTTTTAATTAGAGAAAATGGAAGTACATTATTTTAAATATTTTAGAAGTATTTATAATTAATATTAAAATGAGTAAAACTGTACCTGGAGTTTGACAGAAGAATAAGGACAAAGGCCATGAAGATCTGTTTAGCATCTAATCTGTGAGGAAGGAGCAGGTGGAACAGACTGCCTGATATGAATCCTGTACCTGTTTATTGTTGATGATTTCCCATCTTTCATAATAAGATGATAAATCTATGAAAACTGAACTATGTTCTACTTGAAATGAGGAGAAACTTGTACCTGGGGGAAGTTGAGCTGATTTGTTGAAGAGATGCTGAACTCTTGTGGCAGATGTAAAATGTTCTGGCATGATCACTTATATGAAAAGATGACTTGAACAGGCTAAATGTGGAAGAGTGGTTTGTTGTCTGTCAAGCTGGATCAGTGAAAGTGCTTGTGGACCCTGTATGAAGTGATCTGCCAGCAGTAATAATTTACTTAGGCTGTTTGTAAGTAGCCTGATACCACTAAGGCAGAGAATGAAAAGTTTTCAATCCAATATACATCCCCAAATCCCTTCTAATTTTAAAACCTCAGAAAAGAAGCCAGTAGAATAATTACGTATGGTATTATGAGAGTTTAATAAAACTGTGGGGAAAAAAAATTGTGGATGAATGCCATTCTGCTGCATTTTTCAGTGAGTCATCTTCCACTGAAAAAAGTCCAGGCCAGAACATTTCCTGAAAGCTTTAACAGCTTAGTTAAAGCTTCCAGATGTGATAAGACCTTCTGGAAGTTCCTACTTTCTGAGCCCTCTCCTTGATGGAAGGTTCCTGCTCTAGTTCTGGGCAAGCTCATTGGTGACAAATGTGACTGTAGCTGTACTAGGTGAAAGCCTTTGTGAGCTAATGTATTAATTCTTATGGGGAAAAAATTGCTTTGCTGCCTTTCCAAACCAGCTACTTCATCTAGGAGACTGCAAGTTAACAGCAGGGTATTGGAATGCAGGGACCAGATCCTGAAATAGCAGATAGAGAAGTGACAGCAAGGATTGTTCCATCAATAACTGGGCTAGGAGTTGCCAGAGCATGGAGGAGACAGAATATTGTGCAGTAGTTGCAATCTAATGCAACTAAATCATCAAAAGAAACTGCATCCTTCCCTGTCTGAGCAAGGAATTCCTGGAGAATATTAGTGAATTTCAAGAGCAGGGGTGTTAACCAGCCATTGCTTTGTGTAAGATAACCTTGCTGCTCTGTGGTATCGTAGATCACACGTGTATGATGGATAATAAATAGGTATTGATACAGAGAGCAAGTTCTGCTGGGAGCCTCAGTCCTGTAAATCCCTTCCCTGATGCTCTCAGTTGACTCAAAGATCCGGTTTTAAAAAGGCTGCTGAGTGGCCTTAGAGACAGAGGGTATTACTGAAGGCTTAGGCTTGTGGTGACATTGACACAGATTTGTACTGTAACACTTGATATTTTGTGTACTTATGCATATGATGCAAACAAACTCTACCAACAGCTTTGGCCATACAGAGTCTGTATTTTGTGAGTGTGGTGTTTCTGTGCTCTATGAGTGCTGTAGTATAGCAATACCATGAGACACTAAGAACTGATGATGATTTCTCAGGTCAGAAAAAAATGAGTCTAGAGGCCAGGTAAGACTTTTTTATTAGAAAGTTAGCTTGGAATTCCTCACAGTCAAGCACATACTATGATCATGCTGGGTAAGGATAGGCTGATTAGTGTTCAGCTCGCTGTGAATGCATGTAAGAGAACCTTTGGTGGTCAGTGCAGCACGACTTTATCATCTAGTGGTGTTTCATTTGTGCTAACAAAGCCTTTATCCTGCCAGGTGTTTTTCCCAATGTTTATTTATGTCCCTTTTTTATGTGGTTACAGTCACTTGTGTACGTCATTGGTTCAGATGTAGTTAAAAGCCTTATGTGGAGGAGAGGAGCCACCAGTTCATGCTGTTTGCAACTTGGCAAATTGAGTATTTTGTAGAGAGGCAGGGTCAGGTTTATGATGGAGCTGATACCAGGCGATCCCTGCTGATGGGAAATGCTTCTCTGAAAAAAGTCCTGTGAGGTGCAGGCTGAGGCAGGGCTTCAGCAGCCGGACACCAGCAGAGGCCGGGCTGCTGCCGCGGCAGGCAGGCTCAGTCAGATGCTCAGGGGGGTTTGCGGTGCTCAGGCAGCTCCGAGGACAAGCTGCGAGGTCAGTCCGTGGGTCGGGCGAGAGCCCCGTGGTGACGGCGCCGGCCGGAGCTCAGCGGGTCCGACTGGCGGGGCCGCTGCGGCTGAGCTGGAGCCTGGCACCCCTCTGGCACGGCTTGGAGAGGGACTGAAGGTCCCAGGCCGCGTGAAAGTGGGACTGCAGGGCCCGGGGTGAGTGTGGGTGCAGCTCCAGCTGAGGCTGGGCAGACCCCTGAGAGGTTTTAACACCTGTGTAAACAGCCCGTGGCAGAACTGACACAGCTGAGGGACATCTGCTGTCAGTGTCACCCCCGGATGTTTTTCACTTGCTTTTGTCGGTGAGATACTTTCTTCCACTGAAAAGGACGACGCAGTGCTTATGAAATATGTCATCTGGGGCTTTGCCCAGATGAACAGTGCATGAATGCACTTGGAAGAGTTTGAGCTTTATTATGGTCTTTGAATCAGCAGCTGCGCAGATTTGGCAGTCACTTCTGACTGAAAGCTGAATGCTAAAGCCCGGGTTTAAGCTGTGATAAAAACTAATTCTTTTGTCCCCTATTTCTATAGTAGTACGAGGTTGTGGAGGTTTGTATGCCTGTGTTTTTCCTGGATACTGAACTTGGTTCAGTAGCATCTGTCTCTGCAGAGAGCAGGCTGGTACTGCAGTGCACAGGGAAGCTACAGCAAAATACAGCAGCGTCATTTGTACCCACGGTGATCCCAGCCCCTGTGAGCTGTGCTGGTGGGAGTGCTCAGTGGACAAGAGCTGGCTTCCTGGTGTATTCAGCTGTCAAACCTTGGATATATTATGTGGGAAAGAATAGATTTTCTTTTTCCTCTCTTTTTTCTCCTTATTGAAGTAGTGCAATCAAAGCTTAACAATGAAGGTAGTTTTCAAGTTCTTAAAGTCTTCTTGTCCATTCACTGGGTTTAGCTGGAACAATCCATAACTGGGAATCTCTGATTATCCATTCATTTTCCATTCTTGTCATGGACAACTAGATATAAGGAAGACACAGAACTATGTCTTGGAAGGACTGGGACAGCAGCCTGGGGGAACGTTACCATAGTGGGCCTCTTGGATTGGCAGTGGTTGGAGATGGGATTATCTTTAATCTCAGCTGCTCTCACATGACATAACTGATTTAGTGTGGAAAAACACATGCTAGACTAGTGGACTGTGTCCACTAGGCTAAAAAGAAGTTGGAATAAAAGGAAGTGCTAAACCATTGACAAAAAAAAAACAAAAAAACCAAACCTAGATGTGCAGTAAAGTACCTGGGTGAACTGCAGATATTTGTAGAGACTAACTTCCTCCTTCAAAGAAATAGTTCATTATTCTGATAATCCACATAGGCAGAGCTTTGACAGCGAATTCACTCAATCTTAGGGGTTTTTTTTGGTCCATTTATGCAAAAGATCAGACTAAGATTGTCAGATGTTTCTTCTTTTTCACATGAAAAATCTTAAGGAATAAATTCTTTCTCAATATGGAAAGGAATAATGGTTTTACAGCTTCTTTGGGGGCTCTTAAAGCTTGCAGCTAAGCAACAAAGTAGTGATGAATTTCATGGGTCTGAGCATTTTTTTCTTCATTTTACCATGTTACTGAACAAAACTGGGGCTCTTTGTAGGAGAATTTATCAATGCCATGGCTCTGAATTATCTACAGTATTGTATGAAACAAAAACATTAAATTACTGAACCTTTCCAGACGTTGATACTGACTGCAGTTACTGGCTTTGTGCTACTGGCTTACCAGTTTTGGTTTTCTTATGAACATCTCAATCCTGGTTAGAAAGTACTGTTTTAGAGGGAAAAAGTAAATTTTAAAGGCATTTGATTGTTTGCATATGATGTGGCAAAGTAAGAAATGGTTGATAATAGAAGCCAGGCTGAAGTGTTGCTCTGACTTTCTATTGTATCTCTAGGTCTGTGGCGTCTTTGTAGCACAGGAAAAAAGGGGGCAGTCTGCTGTCTTGTAATAATTGCAGGAAAGATAGATTCACTAATTAGAACCAGAGTCAGTGTTTAAATAACGCTTCTTTTTCTGAGCAAGTCCAGTGCACTGGACAAATTGCAGCTGCTTTGCTGAGGTTGGAGACGCAGTAGTACTTGGATTTGAACACACTGGGCAATAAAATCATTCTTGCACAGTGGTGATTCATTTATATATGTGTTTATTAAAAAATTAAAAATATGTTATGTGTTAAGACACTCAAGAAAACAGAGTTTTCTGATTCAGATGATCGGTTGTTTAAACTATTGTCTATTTCTGCTTAAGACTACATCTCTTCTATTTTGTTTGCTTCTGGTGTTTTTGTTTTTATAACCCCCTGATTTCCAAGTTAGCCTGAGGAAGTAAGATGCAATCCTGTGTCCAGTGCATATCCTGGAGTAAATGAGATTTTAAAAATACAGGGCTGGTTCATTTAATATCAAATGCTCTTCAGCCATAAACTTAAAAACTTCATGCAGTGAGAAGTGGATACTGTGATGCTTTTGTAAATAATGCATATAAAGCCTGATGCAATGCAAAGGAAAATAATTAGACTTCAGATTGCCTGTGGGCAGGCTGTGAGAAGTTTTGCATGCATATACTGGTTCATTCTTCACTGTGCCTCTTCTCATCATTTGAATCTGGTGCCACAGGCTCAGATGTGCTATTTTCTTTTTTATTTTTCCCCTGAATTTAACTGTCTCCTCCACCCAAGCCATTTCCCAAATATCTATTAGTTTTCTTTTCAAAGGGACATGATGCAGAAGAAGCAGGGGAAAATGTCTGTAATAAAATAGGATGAGGCAGGAGGCTCTGTACAGCCTGGTGTCGACTGTGGTTGCTCCAAAGTCCATGGCTTTCAGTGTGCAAGTAACAGTGCCCACGGCTGATTCCTGGAACCAGTTAAATTGGACTGGGCAGTTCTCACGAGCTGGAGTCCCTTGGTTTTCCTGATGGGAGGCTGTGGGGTTTCAGGGAGGTCTGCGTGGAGAAGGGAGGAACAAGATGGTGTGGTAAGATCCCTGAATGCTTTAAGTGTGTACACAGCAGGGACAGAGGGGAAGCAGGCAGTGGCACCTCAAGGTGGCTTCTCTCAAGCACGTTTTTTATCTCCTCACCTTCCATGCTCCAGCTTTCCCAGGAGTGCAGGGTTGTTTTCCCAGACCTGCTGTTCCTTTCTGCAGTGTGCTCCAGACAGAGGCTGCTGGGGCAGGGAAACAAACACGGGAAATTTGTTCAGATGCAACAGTTAGAGAGTGCCTTAACTCTGTGTGCACCTCCCTCCTTCTCTTTTGCCACTGAAGAAAGACATGGCCAGGAGGAAAGACAGCTAATTTCCAGAGCAGTTTTCTCAGAGGAAAACTGCTTAAAAGCAAACAAAACACGGTTCTTGATGCTTGTAGTTGTAAGACACACTAAAGATTGTGGTTGTTTTACACATACTTTGTTCATTTCTCATGAGGTAATGATGATTCAGTTGGAACTATCATTACAGTCCATTTTCACAAACTTTGATGAATTTAACCTGATGTTTCCTTAAGCAGAGTAGAGATGGAAATGAAAAAATGTTTATACGTGTCAGTTTTGGAGTGCTTTTGGAAATAAATAGCATGTTCTTTTGCTGGCAGGATTTGAAATCTAGCAATCAGCGAGATGAAATTGCTGCAGCACGTGCATCCCTGAAGGAAAATTCTGCTTTCCTACATTCAATATGTTCAGCTTGTTTGGAACATTCAGATATTGCATCCCTTACAGCCAGCAAGGATTCAATTTGCAATGAAATACAGAATGCTCTCAATGTTATTTCTAATGCTTCCCAAGGAGTTGGAAATGAAATGGAGCAACCTGCATCTCACACAGCTACTCTTGGAAGTGCACTTGATGAGCTTGAGGTATGTAAACATGTGAGATTTCAATATTTTTGGAAAAAAGGTTTATTTATCTATTTTAATAACTATTGGCATCATAAATGATGAGCCTAAAGGCATTAAAGATTGTTGCTCTGCTTAGTCCTAGTCTAAATAGTATCACTTGAAATTATTTCATTGAGAGGGATCACTTTCTTCAGAGGAGTTTGGAATTAAGGCTTCATGTGTGTTCAGTGCTTGGCTCCCTCACCAGAGGGCAGGGTTAGCTCCGGTTGGGTCACTGCTGCAGGAGACAGGCACGTCCTGCAGCAAGAGGGCAGAGCCCAGGAGTTCAGTTTGCTCTGGAGTGATTCTCAGCTGGCAGTGCCCACTGCTGCCTTGGCTGCATTTGAGCTGCTGCCGTGCAAGCTGAAGTCCTCGTCTGCAGAATGTGTCGATGGGATCATTCTGTAATTTGTATAATCGAGTAATTCAGAAACCTCATTATATTTGCTGCTTATCATTAAATAAAGTGACATAGCCAATATGCTTTCACCACCTCTGCATTTCTGCTTCCATTATTGAAGCAAATAGCTGGGGGAAGGCAGCACTTTCTCTATTCCTGACCTCATCTGAAGCTTTTCTACGGAGTTTTTCACTTTTCTCATGGTTGCTCTGGCTCTTACGGGTGTCAATTTCCATTGTCCTGCCGCAAATGGTAAAAGATTTCCTGGAGGTGAAACTACAGACCATGGCCCTCATGGGGTGTAACTGATGTAGGCCCAGACCAACAAAAGGAATGAATGTTTCTAAACACATTTGCAAATATGGGTGATTTTGATTGTGAATTCTTGGACTTAGCAGATCTCAGCATTCCAGTGCTAGGACTGTGATACATTTTCAGAAAATTCATGTTAGGACTGATGGTAGTAGATTTTTATCTAAAATTTTCAATGGAAGTTTAAAGAAATACATTGAAATACGACACAGATTTTGTAGTGGCAGTTTATTGATCCAAACAGACCTCTCAGTCATGCTCAAAGTCAAATTAGGCAGGTTTTTCCCCCCAAAGGAACAGGCTACAATTGCATGTTACGTGCCAGCCAGTCTTGCTTCTCACAACGGGTTTTAAAATTACAGTTCCTAATCTATTTTCCCAATAAATGGAAGGAAAAAGAAACATGTGAGACTAATCCATAACTTGTTACAGTGTAACTGTGAATGACAAATGAGATCCCTTTTATGATACCCACTATTTACCTGGATTACTTAAAGATAAAATAAAAAAATGTCAAAAGGGTTGCAATTTTTTTACTGCAGATGACTTCATCTTGACTCTATGTAAGCAGTACTATTTAAAAATGCAATAAAATCTATTATTGTTCTAAAATTTGAAATTTATAATAATCACAAAATGGAGAAAAATTGTATTTTGAATTGAATTTGGTTTTACTTGGAAATGTAAGAACATATAAGTCTGATGGTTGTAAAAAGCCATTTGTTTATCAAGTCATAAATATATTTTTACCTAGGTAGCACAAATGGGAATTGAAGCTGTGTGAGTTAGATAAAGCACAATTTATAGAGCATTTAACTTCTGAAATGATTTTATGAGTTAGATGGTTACACTATTATTGCTTTACAGAAAGTTCTATTGGCTAAGGACCTCAAATAACCTTTGCTCTATCTTCTTGTTGCAAATACAGTGCCATGAAATAGATTGATGCAGTAAATAGTCTGGTGGGAACAAATCTCATTAAATGTTTATAGTGTGGAAATGTATCTCGGAGCTTACCCAACAATCTAGTATCTAGATGTTTTGCAATATCATTCTTCTTTTGCCAGTACTGGCACTGTGAAAGTTATTAAAGATTTACAGGTGAGGAAACCACCAGTAAAATTAGAGCAGCTAACTCTTAAATCAGTAGATTCTCAACAGTTCCTCTTAAAGGCTCCCTATAACTACAGTGTCATTTGTAAATAAACACAAAATTGTAACTTTAAAACTTAATTGCATGTTAAGATCTGTGAAAAGAGTGTGTGGATGCAGGTTATCTAAAGCCTTTCCCTGGTCTTTCATCTTGTGAGGCAAAGAGATTTCTCACAAAACGATCCAGTCCCGCATGCCCGAGTCTCTTCCGGCACGTGCAGCTGCTCTGTGGTCCTTGAGTCACTGTGGCCACCCAGCTGAGCAGTTACATGTGAGATGCCAAAAGGCTGCAGGTCACTTTAGGGCTTCACCAAACACAACCAAGTTTCTGCACACCCATAGGCATTCTTTTTTTTCTTGGATCAGACCAGTGAGGGAGAAAACAGGGGTCTAATTACTCCTCCTAAGTGCTTCCTTATGTTTAAGTCTTTGAGCTACTTATGAGTAGCTGACCACTGTTTAGCCTGTTAAATCAGACCCACCAGAGCCTGCTTCTTGTGTATCTAGTGTCTTCTCATTGAGTCTTTCCTGTGTGGATGTACTGATTACGAATAAGTAATGAAATTATTTGCAGAATTTTATCTGTAAGGCAGAGCCTGAACTCATATTTTCCTGACTGTTATTGCCTAGATTTTCTTATTCAGAGATGAACCATAGCAGCATTTTGGCCAGTGCTATTTGTCCATCTTGATGTAAACTTTCTCCAAACTGTCTCCCAAAGGAGGACATTTCTGGTTTGGGTCAGCTGAGATTTGAAGGCAGTAATTTTTCTGGCTGACTGGCTGTGGCCTCCAGGTGTTTCTCAGCCTTCCCCCGTCAATGAAGCTGTCCTTTCTGCAGCAGCACTTCAATATCCTTCCTGCCACGTGTGTTTTGCATTGCAATGGACACCCTGTGTACAGCTTGGCATTGAGGGGGCTGCTGGAGATAACAGGGGCTTGAAGGGAAGCTGCTGCTGCTGCAGTGAAGAGTGGCCCCAGGGCACAGCTGAGCAGATGCGAGGTACCCCAGAACCCCTTGGTGTTAAGGACGGGAATGAGGGATGCAGAGTTTCCAATCTCTAACACAAACTTGTGACTCGAGCCTCCTTGCCTCACTGTTTAAGCTTTTATCTTATGGTGTTCTAATATAACACTTCCATTTCTGGCTTAAGCTAGACAGTCCCTGAAATATTCCTATTAAATCTAAATTAAAAAAAAAAGAATTAAAACCCTCCAGTTTACAATTAGTCTGGCACATGCTGGATAAGCGCAGGTAAATTCTGATTTACCTAGATTCCACACCAGGGTATCTGGCACAGTTTTCTTGTTTAATATTTCTTCTGAAAGCTTGAAACCACCTATGGATGTGATGTAAGAGGTGAATGGGTGTATGTGGAGTGTAGGTTTGGAGATCAGAACCATAATGACACGGTTCCAGATGTTCAGTTACATTAACAATTACTGGTTTGAATTTCTTCAAATGCTAAAGCTCAAATATACTTACTTTCACATTTCATGCAAATCTCTCATTCTCCTTTTCTTTCTCTTTAGAATATTTGCTTGCCACACAAATGTAATTAATTTTATCAAACCAAGAGTTACCTGCTTTTGTTTACCCTGCCTTCTGAAAAGCAAAAGGACATTTATATCTATGTCCTTTGGAAAAATAATCGTTAAACAGAAGCTGCAGTTTTTATCTTTGCCCATATTCAGCTTGTTAAAAGTGGCAGCTGTGACTTTCTGCCACAGCATGGGATTGATAAGACAAAAATCAATATAATTAGGGTGCTCATGGAATCTGACTCAACTTTCTCAGCTGTGAGCTAGCACTGCTGGCTCTGAGTTAAATCCAGAGGTTCTCCTGATCTCTAAAAGGTTAAAGTTTGTAGGCATTGAACCCATCTTTCAAACAAAGTGTAAGATCTGGTCTGAGATGCTGAACGACGAGAGAACCTGGGTTTGTCTGCCAACCACATCTGTCTGTAGCCTCACTAGGGAAAAGGGAATCTGCCGTGGACGAAAGTATTTTGGAGGCTTCCAGTGGAAGGGGCATAATGTCACCGCAGTTCCTGCAAGTTAAAAATGATGAAGCAGCTTCCCTGAACTGACTTTTCTTACCTGTACTCCTCGTTTTTTCCAGAATTTGATAGTCCTGGATCCTCTGGTGGTGAACGAAGAGAAGGCGGGGCCGTCCCTGGAGCAGCGGCTGGAGGCGATCATCAGCGGGGCGGCGCTGCTGGCTGACTCCCGGTGCACTCGGGACTCGCACCGCGAGCGCATCATCGCCGAGTGCGGCGCCATCCGCCAGGCCCTGCACGAGCTGCTGGCACAGTACCTGCGCTCCGTGAGTGCCGCGGGCAGCGGGGCAGCGGCGGCGCGAGCAGCGCGGGGAGCTGGCGGCGCAGCGCTGCGTGAAACAGCGGGGCAGCTGGGG
>WAAG01060371.1:9460-21355 GCA_013390105.1 Tichodroma muraria
ATCAAATGGAACTGAGGATAAGGGCAGGATTTAATACCTCAATGCCAAAACATTTTCATAAAAGTTACAATAACTGGGAAAGTAGTCTTTAAACCTAAAAAATTAATGGATTATATTTTAAGGAAAGCACCAACATTTTAAGAAATATATGTACAATCAAGACTCTGACTTCATCTTAGCTTTGGTTTCTTATGGTGTCACAAAACAACAACATCACAGACATTACAGTATCTTCTCATGTACTATTATTTTTATTTTTAAAGGCNCAGACATTCAATATAATGAATGCCAATTGTTAGCTTTATTGCAACCTACGTTCTAGGGATGTTATTTATTAAAAGACTCATAATAATTTGAAGTCTGTAAAAAAAGCCCACATATTTCATTAATTCATTTGTAAAAAAATGGGCAGACAGCACAGAGGTCCTGTTTTAAACTTTCAGCTTTAAGTTTGTCCTAATTTGAGAACTTACAGCTTATTTGCAAATATCGAAAGGGCTTGTTCTGTCCTCAAAGTGTGAATTGGAAATTTTAGGGAAGACCTGATGTGTATGTCTAACCTTTTGTTTAGTGGTAAAGCAGCATAATACCACTACATTTCAATACAAATCAAAATGTCAAAGAATTGTACAATGTATATTTTCATCTCTGTAAATGAAATGACATCTCCACTTAATCTTTGTCTTGTTTGTACTTTTTGCTTGTTCAGTGATCCACATAAACATGCATTTTCTACAAGTTAAATCACCTGGTCTAACCCTCAAGCCGTTTGTTCCCATTCCAGGCATGTTTTTACTCATGCAGTATTTGAAGAGCTACAGTCACAGGCTAAGGAATACACAGGGAATGACTGTTCAACATTGAGTGGTTTTTTATTATCTTGCTGAAGCATACATTTTCAGACAAAGGAAAAGATTGGCTTAGGCAACATGACTTTCAACTGTTCTATATCCTTGAAACCAGAATATACAGGATTCATGTGCATGTGTGAATGTGTGTACTCCATGTGATATCCATGATGTAAGATTTTAAGCAAGTGAAAGCCAATACGTGAGTTTTGAGAGAAATACCTATTTATTTCCCTGCTGCTCTAGTTTCTGCTACTTTGTCTTTTTCATCATCGCATTCAGTCCCACAGAGCACAACATCACCTTTAACAGACCGCCGAGTTACTAGATAACAGCATGTGCCAATTTAAAATCAATCAGGTCTATGTCTTGCCATGCTCCCTTCCCTTCTTTTACCGCTTCTCATGAGCAAAGGTCTAGCTAAATTATGGCAGCAGCTGGCAGGGAATAAGGAACAAGTTTCTTTAATGATGAAACTGAGACAGCAGTTTAAAACAGACCAAGAAGTTCCCTCCGAGGGTTTGAAACAAGAACACCAGCAATGGATGCAGATCCACAGGCACATTAGCTGAAAGTGAATGACCTTTTGGCATCCTAGGAAGAAGTTCTCTCACAATAGGGACTCTTTTATTAGTCATACATCATTGCCAGAGAAGGAAAGTGTTCAAGATGACAGTTCTGTATGCCTCCTTATATTCACAAAAGGCACCATTAGTCATTGTTATTTTCTGTTTAGTGGTGTGCCAGATATAATGACTGTTTCTCTTTACAGGTATTCCCACCTCCTCCTTGTATTATGGCTATCTGAATTTATTCTTCTTGCAGGCTTCACAGAAGATGTTATACTTGAAAGCACTGCAGTGGGCAGAGTCTGGATGGCCAAACAGGCAGGAAGAGGCTTTCTCAGAGATGCAGGGAGGAAGCTGTGTAGGAAAGCAGTAGAGGACTGCCAGAAGTGAGGTTGAATGAAACGCAAACTCCCATTTTTTGCACAAGTGAAAAGAAATGGAGTATTCATCCAAGATCTGGGGCATCTGCATATGTCTACCCTCTTTGCTGCACATTTGCATTTAGGTCTTCATTTCCCATACCATGATTAAGTAGTGCAACATTAGTTGCCATAAACTGGATTTTACTCACAGTTTGAAGATTTCAGTTTGACTCTGAAGACCTAGCTTGATTTTGAAAATGTCATGCACTAACCCACTATTTGAACCCTCATTTTTCAATGGACATATCTGTGTTGTACTAATATCTGACATTCTTACAAATGCATGATCCCATTTTTAAAGTTGAAAATATGAAAAGCTGTAATTCCTGGAATTCACTTGTATTAAGAAGTGATATCTTGTCAGAGGACTACACAGATTTCTTGTTTGTACTACCCAAGGTTCCACATGCTTCCACACGATACAAGTAACTTGCAGTCTCACAGCTGAATAAACATCCATCTGAATGAGTAGATGGAGTTCATCTGGGAGTAGAAATAAGACAGCAGAATAAAACAGTCTTGCTAAAATGAATATTTTTCATTTTCTTAACACCAAGACTTAATTCACTGAAGTTTTATTCAAAAGAAAGTTGAAATAAATTTTGCATTTTGTACTTCATTTCTCTAAAGTCAGATTAGAGAACGTTTGAGTGGGGAAGGGCAAGTAAGACTGGAAAGAGCCTAAAGAATATGGAAGATAAATCTGGAGTTTACATTGATTAATCAGGTCTAAAGACCTGGATGCAGATATTTACAGAGGAAGCCCAGGTGAGAAGAAGGCTGGCAAGGTAATGTCCTTGAGGTTATTGTGCCTACAGAGACCAAATGTCTGTGTCTAACTATTCTTCAGCTGTTAGCAAAAGACTCCTATTTCTTTATGCATTGCAGCACACTAATGCCAATAACCTACTATTGTCACTGGCGTTGATGACAATTACCTGAAGCAGCAGAAGCCAAAGAGTTCAAATTTTTCAGTCTAGGTGGGGACAAACTACATACATGATTGTACTGGTTTTGGCTGGGGTAGGGTTAATTTTCTTCACAGTGGCTGGTATGGGGCTGTGGTTTTGATTTGTGCTGAACACAGGGCTGATAACACAGAGATGTTTTTTGCTATTGCTGAGCAGGGCTTGCACAGAACCAAGGCCTTTCTTGTTTTTTGTGCTGCCTTGCTGGTGAAGAAATTGGGGGTGTATGGGAGGCTGGGAGGAGACACAGCCTGGACAGGTGACCCCAACTGACCAAAGGGATATTCCAGACCATGTGACATCACTCTCAGTATATAAAGCTGAGGGGAAGAATGAGGAAGGGGGGGACGTTTGGAGTGATGGTGTATTGGCCGTGTGATGGAGCCCTGATCTCCTGGTGACGACTGCCTGCCTGTGGGAAGCAGTGAGTCAGTTTATTGTTTTGCTTTGCATCTGTGCATGACTTTTGCTTTCCCTGCTAAACTGTCTTTATCTCAACCCACAAATTTCCTGCCTTTTACCCTTCCAATTCTCTCCTGCTGGTGGGGCAGTGAACAAGCAGCTGTGTGGTACTTGGTTACTGGCTGGGGTTAAATCACAACAATGATGTATTCTGATGGCATTCCCTTTTTCTAAAGTTTATTCTTTAAAACAGAATGAAAATGGATGTTATATTTAGTGATAGTATGCATTCATTGCACAACAAAGATGTCCCCAAAATTTAGATATTGACCCCTTACAATCATGCATTTTCATGTCTTGTTCCAGTGTATTTTGTGGTAACAATTTACATGTCCACGTTCATGTCACTTCTGTGAAATTCCTGAACCATTTCTTCCATGAACTTGTGGCAGGGTTGACTTTGCAGCAGTAATGCCTTTACTCTGTAGAATCCATACAATTTTTGTTTTCAGAGGTTGGAATATATATATAAGAATGCACAGGCTCATAGGGGATTGAAAGAAAGGTTTCATCATATAGCTGTGTCAAATGTCACTGACACCAAAATTTCTACACATATACTACCCCTTATGTTCTTAAGAATGGTACAGAGATTAAATACTATTTCTGAAAAAAAATATTAAAAAAAAAATCCAGGAAAAGGCTTTTTCTGAATCAAAACAGTACTGAAGTCAGAGGGATTTGGAGAGTGCAAGTAAATGAGCCATGAAACCTAAGCAAGCAAAGAGGAGAAAACAAAACATTAACTATTTGCTCATTAAGGGATCAGATATTCTGTGCAGTGAATGTAGGGGGAGTTCTGTGAAAATTACAGTTTACATTCTGCAATTTAGTTCTGTATCATAATACATTTGCATACAGCAGCCAAATTAAGCCAGTACTAACAAACTTAATTAAGACAATCAGTACTTTTCTGATTGATATTGTACATACTGCATATTTTTATGTATAAATGGTGTTTGCAGCTGCCTGATATGCAGTTGTATGGCACCTTACCACTAAAAATAGATATTCTGGAGCTTCCACAAAGCAGGCAATGGAGTAAATCAAAGGTATTCCTGGAATTCAAATTTTTCCATAGGCACTCCTAATTTTCTGTTTAGACTGTTTGCCTGTCTGGTGTGTCAATATACTCTGCTCAGAATAAGGCTGAAGAGTGCAGGCAGAAGAGAAGGTATAATAGGCCCTGAAACTCATCTCCTTAAAATATATGCATTTTTAATTGCTCCATTGACAGCTCATAAACCTGAGAAGCCTAGGAGAGCTCTAGGCTCTGAACAAATCTATTTCAGAGTAATTTTAAATTAAAAGAAAAAACCCACAAGCATGAGACCATAGTAAAGTAATTCCCATTTTAGACAATTGTTGATATTTATGACTAAAAGAACATGCACATACTCTTAAAGAGTGAAATATCCTACAAATTTATAAAGAGAACTGAAATTTTAAGAACATACAAAGACTCTAAAAGGGCCTCCCTCCTGCAGACCTCTATATCCTATTCCTCTTGACAGCTGCAGGGACTTGTGTTTCCGATATAATTTGACTTCTGAAGATACAAGCCACAGTGCTGAGATGGGGAAGAATAACAAAGAACTCGTTGGAATTACAGCCTTTCCTTTCAGAGACACGAAAGGACATGCAGAAGATTTTCAATCCCTGACAGCAATGAAACCAATGTTTCTTGAAAATCAAAAGTGAGATGAACATAGAGATGGAGAAAAAAATTCCTGAGTGACTGTTTAAAGCTCTTTCTTTATACTTTGCACAGCTAGCAGTAGTATGTGAAATCTCTATTCCTGTGAATAAAGTAATTTTTGAAATCACAACATCCCATGATCTTTCTTATGCTGCAGCTACCAAAACTGCCCCCAGCACTCAAGGTGCACCCCAGTGCAGAGGAGAGCAGGACAATCCCCTCCCTCGCCCGACTGGCGATGCTGTGCCTGATGCCCCCAGGATAGGGGTGGCCCTCCTGGCTGCCAGGGCGCTGCTGAACCATATTCAACTTTCCATCATCCAGGATCCCTAGGTCTCTTGCTGTGGTGCTACTTTCCAACCTCTCATTTCCCAGTCTGGACACACATCCAGAGTTGCCCCATTCCAGGTGCAGAATCCGTCCCTTTCCTTTGTTGAACTTCACATTTTTGGCTATTGCCCAGTCCTTTAATTTATTAAGGTCTCTCTACAGAACCTCCCTGCCTCTATGGGAGTCAACAGCTCTTACCAGTTTTGTATCATCTGCAAACTTGCTTAGTATCCATTTGAGTCCCATGTCCAAGTTGTTAATGAACATGTGGAAGAGGCAGCCATAAGAGTTGCAGCCTTCCACTCCCTGTAGACTGCTATTTTAGGTCCTCATTGGCAATAGATACTGTCGGGAGGAAAGGGTTAAAAGAGTTAAAAGAATGGTAAAGAGGATGGTAAATTCACTCAAGTGGCCCTGCAACTGGGCATGTTAAAGCTTGGAGAATATCAGTGTGGGAAGACTCTATTTATTAGGCCTAATGCTGTTTATCCTCTGTCTGTTTTGAGAGGTAGAATTCCTGTGCAGAGACAATGCACTCTCACCGACATGCTTGAGCCACCTTTGGAGAGAGACCAAAAGCTCAGAGATCTCAGCGTGGTGGTAAACTGTGGTGTGTGAGGCCCTTGGACAGACTGGGGCAGGCAGCAGGGCCCGCTAGGACGTCCGAACTCCTGTGTCCCTGCTCCTGTGTCCCTCCACAGCCCAGAATGGTCTGGGGATGTTCAGACAGAAAGGTAATGAAATCTACTCTTGGCATTTCAGCTGTGGTTCTGTGGTCACCCTGGTTACCTGCATGTGTTGATTCACATAAATGCCAAGGTCCTGCAACTTGTTGGACCAGAAGCAAGAATTTAAAAATGGGCTTTGCCCTTTTTAAATATGTTGTGACCACTGGACTATGTGAAATTAAAAGAAATGTACTGAAACCTCTGTGCTACTTGCTTTGGTGATGACAGAATTTAGGTTCTGAGTAATAGAATANCCTTTCAGAGACACGAAAGGACATGCAGAAGATTTTCAATCCCTGACAGCAATGAAACCAATGTTTCTTGAAAATCAAAAGTGAGATGAACATAGAGATGGAGAAAAAAATTCCTGAGTGACTGTTTAAAGCTCTTTCTTTATACTTTGCACAGCTAGCAGTAGTATGTGAAATCTCTATTCCTGTGAATAAAGTAATTTTTGAAATCACAACATCCCATGATCTTTCTTATGCTGCAGCTACCAAAACTGCCCCCAGCACTCAAGGTGCACCCCAGTGCAGAGGAGAGCAGGACAATCCCCTCCCTCGCCCGACTGGCGATGCTGTGCCTGATGCCCCCAGGATAGGGGTGGCCCTCCTGGCTGCCAGGGCGCTGCTGAACCATATTCAACTTTCCATCATCCAGGATCCCTAGGTCTCTTGCTGTGGTGCTACTTTCCAACCTCTCATCTCCCAGTCTGGACACACATCCAGAGTTGCCCCATTCCAGGTGCAGAATCCGTCCCTTTCCTTTGTTGAACTTCACATTTTTGGCTATTGCCCAGTCCTTTAATTTATTAAGGTCTCTCTACAGAACCTCCCTGCCTCTATGGGAGTCAACAGCTCTTACCAGTTTTGTATCATCTGCAAACTTGCTTAGTATCCATTTGAGTCCCATGTCCAAGTTGTTAATGAACATGTGGAAGAGGCAGCCATAAGAGTTGCAGCCTTCCACTCCCTGTAGACTGCTATTTTAGGTCCTCATTGGCAATAGATACTGTCGGGAGGAAAGGGTTAAAAGAGTTAAAAGAATGGTAAAGAGGATGGTAAATTCACTCAAGTGGCCCTGCAACTGGGCATGTTAAAGCTTGGAGAATATCAGTGTGGGAAGACTCTATTTATTAGGCCTAATGCTGTTTATCCTCTGTCTGTTTTGAGAGGTAGAATTCCTGTGCAGAGACAATGCACTCTCACCGACATGCTTGAGCCACCTTTGGAGAGAGACCAAAAGCTCAGAGATCTCAGCGTGGTGGTAAACTGTGGTGTGTGAGGCCCTTGGACAGACTGGGGCAGGCAGCAGGGCCCGCTAGGACGTCCGAACTCCTGTGTCCCTGCTCCTGTGTCCCTCCACAGCCCAGAATGGTCTGGGGATGTTCAGACAGAAAGGTAATGAAATCTACTCTTGGCATTTCAGCTGTGGTTCTGTGGTCACCCTGGTTACCTGCATGTGTTGATTCACATAAATGCCAAGGTCCTGCAACTTGTTGGACCAGAAGCAAGAATTTAAAAATGGGCTTTGCCCTTTTTAAATATGTTGTGACCACTGGACTATGTGAAATTAAAAGAAATGTACTGAAACCTCTGTGCTACTTGCTTTGGTGATGACAGAATTTAGGTTCTGAGTAATAGAATAGTCCTCTATCTCTACAACACATTCACCTGCAAGGCAGAATATACTTGTCTTCTCTCTAGTATTATGTCTCACCTTTCGTAATTTATCTTTGACCTAAATTTCCCTGATCAGCACTTGAATGCTTAGATTTTATTATCCAAAGATATTTATTTGTAAATTTTTTTTTTTTTTTTTTTTTTTTTTTTAAATTTTTTTTTTTTTTTTTTTTTTTTTTTTATTGCCTGCAAAAACAATATGACCTCTATCTCATGTCTGGTTTATTTCTTTTCACTTGAACACTGTAAAAATATTATTATTGCATGACTAGTGTTCCTTTGTTTCTGAATGATAATTTAAGGCAGATCAGCAAAATGTAACAGAGATAGTAGATCTAATACACTTTAAAATTTGCATTCAACTCAACCAGTTTCAACAAAATCAATTCTTTCTATGCAAATATTAATCCTTTATAGTTACTTCATTAACCATCTTGGCATCTTTAAACTCAGTTTAACTATGCAATTTTAGTATTTTTTATATTCTCAGAATCTTTGATGTGTCAGATAGCACATTTGCTATATTTCTTAGCTGTCATTTCACAGAGGAAAGCAGTAGTTTAATTACTCATAGTTATTAATAACATTTTAGTAGCCAAAATGGACAAAGGATGTCTTTCAAGAGGTGAGAAATGCTATTGAGAACTGCATTATAGCCAAATCATCAACATGGTACTGATTCTCAGGTGGGTATGCAGGTACCTGAAAGGCAGTCATTGGATCAGATATCTCCACGGGTAGAAATTGCTGAGACTGGCAGTAGGTCACCAGGTCCGGGGTGTCTGCAGAAGAAAACTGAACCAGTCTGCTGAGGGATTGCTAATTATTAAGGAAATAACATCCTATATTGCTGTTTCTCTCTGCCCTCAGGGAAAAATTGGCACCAGGGCTGTGTCAGAGATAAATGGCTGTTAAGATCTGCCTGCAGAGGGATTCAGCATGTGGAGGTCAGTCTCAAGCAGGTGATTTTGAGATGAGGTGGTTTTTTTATTTCCTTTCTGAGAAGGCCATCCAGCAAACTGATGTCTAAGAGATGCCCTGTTTCCCTTTGCTAACTCAGCATGAATGGTAGATTATTACACAGTTAAGTACAGCCATTTCACTCACATCTAAGGACAGCTCACACCCACTGAGTGGGAAAAATTATTTTCCTCTTCTGGTAACTTAAGCTATGATATTAAAAAAAAAAAATCAGTACATGAATTATAAAAATCTGCAATGCACAAGTGGAAAATAAATCAATAAAATATCTTTCCTAACAAAATATGCAGTTTATTACAACACTGGACACTATATTGCTTTTCCCTGAATAGAAAGAAGGTGGATCTCTCTGTTTCATATCAGCATATTTCTATCTTGCAATAAATTGTATCTATAAATTATTTATACTGTAACTTGTCAACAGAGAAATGTGCACTGGAAGCAAGCAATGTCTATATATATATAAAGGGTATATACATATATTTGTACTATGAAAGTAAAAGAGGGGTAGCAGATGACAAAAAGGATATATAAGGTAAGTCTTCTGCATAGCTAGTCAGAGAAAGAGGGAATAACAGGAACAATATTTTACATAGAAATTAACTATAATTTTATAATAAGTTTTCAGTGTACACATAATCATGGAATTCTCTTAGTCTTCTGTAAAAAGAGGTTAATTTTTTTTTCAGAAAACTCTCATGAGGTATTATTAAAATGGGGTGTTTAGTAGAGAACTAACAGTAAAAACAAAAGTATATGGTAGTTCACTTGTCATAGAGAAATTGTATTAAATTGCTTCATTATTTCTGGTCAGCAGAAAATTCAGGTAAGAATTATACCTGTTAGGCAGACCTTTTAGGTAAAACTCAAGAAGTTACAGAAAGGGCAAATAAAAATATTGTATGTGAAGTAATATAGATTCTAACTCCATGTCTAGGCAAGTAACAAATCAAATAGTGCTGTTGTTGACTTGCCTCTGAGCTATATTCTTGAGAAATACAACATTCTGGCACGCAAACCAATATTTCTATGCACAATCAGCCATATCCCACAAGGAATACACAGTATTTGATGTAAAATCAGATACACTATTCTTCACAGTGCATGAATTTTCGTTTATGTCCACTGACTGTTTCACTAAAGTAAAATATCTCTGAAATAAAAATGTTGCAAGTACTTAAAACATCGCTCTTCAAATGTCTCACTATAGGCTTTTCTTTCCTTTCTTTGTTCTTTAGAAATGAATAGTTAAACTATGAAAAATTAACATGAATCAATTTTAGTAAGGAAAAAAATTAACTTGAAAAGCTGGAACCATAGGATTAGATCTATAACTCATTTCTCAGATAGTTACTACTACTAATATATATATAGTTACTGATAATATATATATGTAGGACTACTAATAATATCTAATATATAGTTTTCATTCCATAATGAAAATCAAAAGGAGATTCTACATGAATAACAGTCTTGAGTGCACAGTGAAACATAAGAATAATTTACAGATACTTCTCTTTTCTTTTGTGTTACTATATTTACTGAAAGCACAGCACTTTAATGTCAGTTTTCAAAATTTGTATCAGCAAGTAACATCCTGATTGGAGGACTGATTTTAAGGGGAATGGGTCAAATAATCTACTGGAACATATAGACACTCACAAATAATATATCTTTTCTTTGTATTGAAATAGGTTTTTCAACACTGATGTTGTCTACAATTTTTGTTAATATTCTGCTTGTGCAATTTGGAGCCTGCCTATTAATCGAGGATAATTTCTTGCACAGCAAGAAAAACTTATGTATGTTTTGTGTTATGAAAATTGTTGTAAACATAAATGCAGTAAACAGATCAAAGAGACTTAACATGGTCTTCTTGAAGAATGAGAAAAAAGTACTGAAATTGGAAAAAAACCCAAACAGATTTACCATATGAATTTAAATAATTATTACGGATAATAATTATGAAGGACTGTCATGATGATTGGTGGAGAATTACCACAGTGAAAGGGTAGAAAATCATCACCTACCCTAAAAAACTCTTTGTGAAGCTTTTATTTTTGATCTAGTGTAATCGGCTGAATTTGAATGCCAACAATATAGATTATTCCAGTATCATTCTCAGTGAAACAATAATTTCTCATACACTGATTTTGAATATAATAATTTCTGTATTAATACTGTGTTTGCAATAGAAAACGAAGTGTGAGAGAGACTGCAAATGATGTTGGCAATGACAGACTTGAATTTCTCTATACAGTTTTTGAAATTAATAAAGGCCTACTACTTGGAGCTGCTCTTATCCGTGGTCTAGCAGGACCTGCAGAACAACTGAAATAACATTTTTTGCTGAAAATAAAATGTTTATGGACATGAATCTCCATTTAGACTTTTCCAATGCTTTTGGGCTACAATTTCACAAATTACTGTATTTTGTTGGATTTTTTTTCCCTCCATGCCATACATACTGTCTGTTTTTGATGAAGCATATGTACAGTAGTACTGACCCTGTCAACAAAGTATTTATCAAACTACTTCTTGGTAGAATATATTTTTATATAAATCAACCAGCTTTTAAACAACTCAAACTGCACTTGGCATTCAATTTTGACAAATGTGATTAAATTATAAGTCTTGTTACCTTTATTTAGTCAAATTAAATTAAATTAATTAAATTTGTTTTCTATTGTTTATTCTGAATTGGCATGTTCCGGGAATGTAATTCTTCAAATAAGAATCTGACCAAAGCTTTCCAAGAACAGCCAGAGAATTCCCATTATTTTTCATGTTTGTGTAAGAACAGGCTCAAAGTAAATAAAAATACTTAGAAGTTATGTAATTAATGTTAGTTACATTTCAAGTTTTATATGACTGATTCCTAAGAACCTTCATTATTTAGATTTGTGCAGAGGGTTCACTTCAGTGTTACTTGAACAAGAAGGCACTGGTTTAAAAACATTGGATGTTGTATTTGAAATACTGTTTTCCAAATTGTGCCTTTCAGAGTTGTGATATGACTTTACTGTGGATAGGATTTCTCCTCTGCATTTTTTACATTTTGTTCTCAGAGGTTAGGAAGCCTTCCTCAGTGGTAAGACAAACCTCTTTGCATGGAGATTCAACAGATCTCCATGAGATCTGTTGCATGGAGAGCTAAGCTTTGAACTACAGGAAAGATAGGTGCAGCATAGAGATTGATACTTATT
>WAAG01060376.1:3126-16604 GCA_013390105.1 Tichodroma muraria
CATTTATGAACTGGAGAAAGGGACAGGATATGATACCAACTATGAAAGAATTTTTACTGTATCTTCAGCTCCATGAGAATCAATGCTTTTCTAAAAAATCCAAGATCACCTCTCTAATGCTGAGAGTACCTGGAGATTTACTGGAGGCAAGATCTTTGCAGTAAAATTTCTACTGATTCTATAGTGGCTTTAAGTAAATACACTGGTTTTGATATTTAATTTTTGATAAATTAACTAAGAGGTTACAAAGAGCCTTTATATCATTCTCCTTCACAAGATGGAAATGTTACAATGGAATTAGTTTTTAATCCATTGTTACTCTGCCACTAGCACATCAGCAAGTTGATCTTGTATTATCTCCAAGTTTGGCCCCTCCAAAGTCTTTCATGGTAGTTTGTGCTGCTACATCTATAACTCCTATCCATGAATATTTGAGTACCAGACTCATTCATGGATTGATATGTGTACATCACTATAGACTAGAGAAGGATTGAGGACTACACAGGGAGAGGAGTAAGGAGGAAGCAGACCAGTGTGTCCTGGACCTTCAAGACCAAAAGTTATAGCTGTACACTTCTGAGATGCATTACCTCTTCCATTGGACAGGGTGGGAGGATTAAATGAGAAATAGGTTATGCTGTTTCTCCATTTCCTGCAAGAGCAATTGCCCTATAGAATAGACATGTTCAGAATAAACTGACAATCTCTACTGACCCCTCCTGTCAGTAGAGATTTTCTATAGAAAGGATTAGGGATCATTTAAAAAAGAATAATTCAGGCCAAGCCAAAATGCTGTGAGGCAGAGTGTAGGCAGAACTGCCTTTCCAATAGGTTTCCAGCCTTCTTTCCTACTGTCCTCTCCTGTCATCTAGAACATGGTAGATGTTAATGTGCTGTGACAGTGACATATATCTTGCTTCAGTGCTCCTGCTACCTTGTATTGGCACTAGAAAGTAAGGTGCTAGTTTGGAAGCCCTTTATTTAGCCCACCAGAAAAAAATACGTTATATGTTTGTGATATAAAGCTCTTTTTCTCCCATCGCTTAAGAAATTTGTTAATATTTCTGTTCATGGAAACATTCAAGCTTTAGTGACTTAGTTTTGTGACTTTAGTGACTGAAAAGTATTTTTCATTTACTGCCTTGGCATTTAACTCCTTCACAGGTCCTGGAAGCACATGGACTGAAACCAATTACCTTGAAACCAAAAGAGGTAATAAAGTATAATGATGCCAGCTGATGAAAAAGAGCATAGTCAATCACTATTCACTTTACATGTAAAATAAAAGCATTACATGAACTAATAATAATTTTAAATCAAAATTCAGAAGGATAATGATGAAGTATTGTCAGGAGTGGGATTCACCACTCCTAGTGTCACCCTCCTTGACTTGAAATGTCAGACCCAAGCTTGGTATTCAGATTGGCTCCATGGTCATCTGGCCAGAGACAGGCCTCTTCAGAAAGCACTTTATACCATCCTGAAACAGCTGTCTAAGAGGCACCTTCAAGGTACCTATCTGCCCTTTGGCCATAACAGGAGGTCAGATGACTGACTTGAAGCAAGTATCTGACTTGCTTGGAAATACTGGTGCTCCAAGGGTCAAGGGTGTCTAGAGTGACTTAATGGGGTCATGAGCATTAACACTTTATGTAGCAAAGATGCTCAATCAAGCTGTGCATTTTATGATTTCAGGATGGTCCAAAAAGCTAGGCAAAGGTCTTTAACTCCTTCATGCAAGAAGGAGAATTATCACAGACATAGGGAATTGTCACAGCATGTGGAATAGCTGCAATGAATTTTCTTAACATCTGCTCTCCATTTGAAGGGTCTGGCCCTCATCAACGGGACACAAATGATCACCTCGCTGGGATGTGAGGCGGTTGAAAGAGCCGGGGCTATAGCAAGGCAAGCTGACATCATCGCTGCCCTTACACTCGAAGTCCTGAAGGGTACAACGAGGGCCTTTGACACTGGTGCGTACTGGGCCCTCCTCGTCTGCTTGCTTAACAGCTCCTGACAAGAGAGGCACAGCCTGACAGTCTGACTTGTCTTACTAGATATCCATGCAGTGCGCCCACATCGAGGGCAGGCTGAAGTGGCCTTTCGATTCAGATCCCTTCTAGATTCTGACCATCATCCATCAGAAATAGCAGGTGAACAGTCTTAACCTTCACCCTTTCAGGTTACTGAGACAGGCTGGGTCCTTCAACAGGACACAATGCTTTTGTGTAAGCAATATCTGGGTTTTGCCCTCCTTGTGTCTTCTAGAGAGCCATAGATTCTGTGACCGAGTTCAGGACGCGTACACAATGCGCTGCTGCCCTCAGGTGAAGACTGATTTTGGATCCTTCCGTAACAATAGATAAATGATGGTGAAATTTCCACCTCAGAAATGCAGTCAGTTGTGTGCTGTCTGACACTGTTAGAGGAAGCTAAGAGTTAGCTGAGTTAGAGTTAGCTATTCTTTTCCTCTGTATCGCTTCACAGTAGTGTTAATGGAGACATCTAATTTACTGATCGTGTGCATGTACACATCAGGCAGCATCTGTGTCCAGGTCTGGAAGAGGCTAGAGGTCGGAAGCAGAGGGAAAGTGCTGGTTTCCATGCTTGCAGATTTTGTAGGGATTTTCTTCTGCATTGGTGTTAATAACATGAACTGGGTGTTCCCAAAAGCCAACAGAGTGTAGTATCTCAGGCACATTGGAAGAGCTCAATCCTATCCATTTTAACAGGAGCAAAGCTACTAAATCAGTGGAATTAATGGAAGTTAATTAATTAATAAGAGGTTTTGTTTTCTGTGAGTCATTGAAAGGATACTTCTTCCCTCATAACACTTCTGCCACTGAATAAATATCTTCCATTTAGGTAAACCAAATGTCATATTCAGATTACTCTTTTGGAAAAACTGCCATAATAATAGTAAATACTATCTTTCAAGTGTCTAGGATTGGCAGTGATGCTCCTGATAAAAGCAAATCTAAGACCATCTTCCATATGTGAAAGTCAAGTGGGATGATGGGAAGAGGGTCCCTGCAGCTCAGTCAGCATCCTGAAAGTGAACTAAGTGCAGATACTAAGCTCAGGCACTAATGTCTTTTGTTCTAGGTCCATGGAATTGTAAATGATACAATTGCTTTTGTGAAGGACATAATAACGACGGAAATCAACAGTGCCACGGACAACCCTGTATCTTTTCAATAACTCTATTACTATATAAAATTCTGCTTGGCCTTTTTTATTCTTTTCCTCTGTATAATTACTTGCACAGGAGGCAAAAAAGTCATAACTGGCTTTGGTCAATAACTGCCATTGTTTGCAACAGCAACCTCTCTTCCTTTTCCTATGACTGCATTGAAGGATTTCTGTCAGAACTGTAACGCAAGGCTGCATTTCTGTCAGCACTATAATGATGCTGTACATAGCTGATAGGCTAATATCAATTGCTGATAGGCATTATTGCTTCTAATCTATCCAAAATTGTCATGGAGAGAATCTATCAAGGAGCTGAAAACCTATGCTAGGATCTGCACAGATGGTTTTTTTCCCACCCTCAATCAAAGACCTCGCATTATGTAGCTTATTTGAAAATAATACATGTCAAAATTGTACCTACAAATTTGAAGAACTGAGATTGTGATTCTTCATTTCCTGGAAAGTGGAAGTGTGATGCAATATAATGTGCTTGCAAATAAAAGCCTATTAGCACAAACACTCCTTCAGTTAAGATATTCCAATTACTGGCAGATATCGCTCATGTAAACTGTATTTCACTCATGTGGGCCTTAACTTCTCCTTAAAGATGGTGTTTGCTGAAAGAGAAGAGACCATTTCTGGAGGAAATTTTCATGGTGAATATCCTGCAAAGGTAATTCAGCATTTGAAGAAAAGAAAAAAATAATTTTCTGGTTTGGTTTTTTTGCTTGTTTTTGTCATCCAGCTTAATGAGATCTTCTTTTGTAGGCTCTGGACTATTTAGCAATTGGTGTGCATGAACTCGCTGCAATTAGTGAAAGAAGAATTGAGAGGCTCTGCAACCCTTCACTCAGTGAATTGCCTGCATTTTTAGTCACTGAAGGAGGTCTGAACTCAGGCTTCATGATTGCACACTGCACAGCAGCTGCCCTAGGTGAGTGCTTGAGCAATACCATAGAGAGCAAGCTAGAAAGACTGATTTTTTTCAAGACAGATGTAATCTAATAGTAGACACAAAGGTATCTGACTTCTGTTTTCTGTCTCTTCTCCATGTATTCTGTGCTGACTTGTAAAGTATGAGCATTGAGCGTAGCTGCAATTATTTCAGTTCAAGCTTCCTTATTCTGTACCGCCCCTTGGGCATGTTCAGTGCTCTGAGCACGCAAACTCTTAGTGGACTTTGGTGGGAAGGCTTCTCTTAAAGGTGGCCTGATGCCCTCAGTACTGGGTGTCTCCATTTGATAGCCTGGTCTGCACATCAGTACCAGACCCCACAGTCCTCAGCAGACCGGAGTTCGCAGGGCTGGCTATCAGCCACTAAGCACACTGAAGTTAAACATCAGTTCAGTTTTTCCTCTAGTACTCATGGCTAAGGCAACAAGAAGCCTGCTGGCTGCTGGGATATTACAGTTCATAGGTTCAGGGAAACATGAGCCAGTATGAAGATAAACATGCTATGAGAAGAGAGTAAATTTGAAAAGTTACAAACAAACACAGGAACAGAGGATATCAGATAATTGTGTAGATAAAAATTCTGCAGAAAAACAAGTGAATTAACTAAATCAGTATGCTAAAGGAACCCTGCCTAGGGGCTGGTTTGGGAAGTGGGTCTGGAAGAGGACCTGAAATGCTAATCCCCTTGTTTAAGGGCTAGAAGCTTTACCTTTTGGCTGGGGAAAGTTTAGGATGGCTCCAGTCCTTAGATGGTTGCATGGCTTCAAGTTTCACACCACAGTTCTGCAGTCTGGAGTGACAGATTCTGGTGTGTTTGTGATTTCTGCTGTGGGAAATGAAAATTACAGCCCTGATTCTGCTGACGCTAGAAGTCCATGGGTCAAAATCATCTCATCCTGATCAAAACAGCCAGAATTTTATCGGAGTTGAATTCTGAGTTCCTTTTACTTTTCTTAACTTTTTTTTTTAATCACCCATGTTTTTCAAATCACTCTGCCAGTTTCTGGGTTGTTTGTGTACCAGCTAATGTTTTTCACTCCTAGGGTTAATAGATAAATCCAAAAAAAATTTGCAGATATTTTGCAACACCGTGGGATGTGTCTGTCTGCCCCCGCTCTAGCAGCTCTGTGCCTGCCAGACCGAGCTGTTTGCAGCAGTCACATGCAGCCTCTCCGGGACCCGCTGTCACCTGCCTGAATGTGCCAGATGGGCTCTAGTCCTAGTCTGTCACTCCAGCCTATTTGCAATTGGTGTCACCACCTCTCTGTCACTCCTGTTGCTTTTCTGAAGCCGCTAATTTGGCGAGGGCATTACACAGCATCCCGCTGGGCTTCAGAAAGAAATGGCCGAGTGCAGCCAGAGTGCTGTGAATGCAGACTTAATTTTTTCTCTTTTAAAGAGCAATTCTCAGCCTCAAATTGTCATTGAATGGTGCCTAAGGCCTCTCCTGCATCCATTTGCCTGTTGCTTTTGGATGCAGCATGAGAACTTACTCCAGACCTTGCACCTGGCTTTCAAAGCTGGAATGTGTCACCCTCAGGGACATGGGCAGCCTTGTAGTGAGGTGAGGGAGGGAGAGGGTTTGTATTGCATTCCCCCACCTTTCTAGAGGAAGTTCTGAAAGTGCCTCAGTTGCAATGATCAGACCAGATGCTGAGCTCTAGCTGTATTCTTGAAAGCAGGGGAGGGGTAATATTTGTGACCAAAAGCAGAGGGAGTCAATGCTCTTTACAGAGAGTTGCCCTAGAGCAACAGGCAGGACCAGGCTTGTGTTTCAGTTATGCTGTCTGCTCTTCTTCTTCAGTTTCCTCCAGGCATTTGAGCCACAGCAACTCAAACTGGAGATAAGGGAATGAAGAGTGAGCCATCATTCCATGTTTGATTGATGTTTGCATCTAAAGACTGCTATTGGTTACTGTTTTCAGAGGCAATGGTAGTTTTCAAGGTGGTTATTACAAATTACTCAGTCCAGGTAAAATACTGATGCATCCTCGAAAGAGGAACAGTAGTTGGACCCAAGGAGGTGGACAGGCTCTTATCTCCATGTTGTCCATTGCTTCTGTTGTCTCATGTCTATTCTGTCCTTCATTCATTGTGCTGGGTTTTTGCAGTGTCTGAGAACAAAGCCTTGTGCCACCCCTCTTCTGTGGATTCTCTCTCAACCAGTGCTGCTACGGAGGATCATGTGTCCATGGGAGGATGGGCTGCAAGAAAAGCTTTGAGAGTTGTTGAACATGTGGAACAAGGTAAAATTAAAATTCTGATTTCCAGACAGACCTTGAATCATGAAAATGAGGAACTAATACCAATAATGATCAGGTGTGAGGTAGGCAGATACACTGCAAACTTCTCCAGACAGAAGACTCTCTTCCAAAGCACTGTCATTTTACTGGTGTTTTCAAGTGGGATCTGGCAAGCTTCAGAGGGAGAACATTCATTTTTAGATCAGGCTCCTCTTTTCTCAGTGCTAAAGAAGTTTTCTGATTTATGATGGACATTAATTTGAGTATTCAAGTTACCCTGGAAGAGATTCCTAGGGATTTAAGACTCTGGTAACCAGGAGCTCCTGATACACTTGAAAGGTCTGTACAACAGCACTCAAAATCTGCTTGCTGAAATGCTGGATACTGCCCCCAGCATCATCCATGAAATGATCCTGCCCCTGGGCTGGCTCTCTGGGGGGTGTGGATCCACTGGTTTTTCATGTTGCCTGAACTATATCGTATTAGTGAGAACAAAGGCCAGGGATAGCTTTACACAGGAAACCTCACCTTGGGCTGTACCTGCCACACACCCCTTGGCTGTTGTGGTTTCCTAGTTCTGGCTATTGAGCTGCTCGCCGCCTGCCAGGGCATTGAATTCCTACGCCCTCTGCGAACGACAACCCCATTGGAGAAGGTCTACGACCTTGTGCGCTCCGTGGTGAGGTAAGAGCAGATAAACACTTTCCCCAGAGGCTGCCTGCCTGGAGAGCAGCTGCTGGCAGTGGGGGTTAATGTTTGCCCAATGTCTTGCTACAGGCCCTGGATAAAGGATCGCTTCATGGCCCCAGACATTGAAGCAGCTCACAGGCTGCTCGTGGAGCAGAAGGCGAGTGCTGGCTTTTGGCTTATGCATAGGATTGTCTAGAATCCTTTTTCTTTGTCTGTGCCAGCTGCTGGTTTTGCTGCCCAATCCTCTTGTGGTCAAGTGGTTTTGTAGCAAGTGGCAGTGACTCTCTCCCAACTATTGCACACAGAGCATTAGCCTGGTAACAAGACAAGAATTTTTGCCTTGAATCCTTTCACCTTGTCCCCTTGGAGCTGTATCCTTTCCTATCCCTTGTCAGCTCCCTCCACATGCTCTTCCCTAAACCTTGCTCTATCTGCCTTTCTGGTTCTGCTCCTCCCATACAGCATATCCCACCCAATAACTTTTCTTCAGGGTTTCCTGAACTCATGCATTGATGTCTTAGCTGACCTTTTCTTTGCCTCTGACTCTGCTGTTTCACATTCTTGTTTCACAGGTGTGGGAAGTGGCTAAACCTTACATTGAAAAGTACAGGAGGGAACACATCCCTGAATCAAGACCCATTTCACCTACAGCTTTCTCGCTGGGATCGCTGAGAATGAGTGCAGATGACAGTCATGACCAGAGGCATCAGAATGAACTGTAAGAGTTGTGATCCTCTGGATGAGAGCAGATCCTTTCCAGAACCTTACCTGAGCATTCTACTCAAACCATTCTACTCAAATTCAGTGTGGTTTCTCCAGGTGACCTAGAGGACCTGACTGTCTAGCTCAGAAGCACAAATAGATTGTAAAGAAAAGTCTCACTGTCTTCCTCATGTGTAAAAGACAACTTTGTCATGATAGTGTGGTTTTGACTGAATTTCATGAACTTCTGAATACAAATCATTCAAACTCCTGCTGAAGCCAGTATGTGTTTTGTGAACTTTGTTTGTTTTCTCTTCATCTGTGCCAATGATACCAACAGCCTAAGTTTGATATTCTTACCTTTTTTCTCCCCCTTTGGGTAACTGCTGTGATCCTCTTCATTTTGCCACAAGCAAGATTATCTATCTTTACACTTAATTCTTATCTCTTTTGCAGATCATATGTGAGGTACAGGCTCTTGTATAACAGGAGCATTTTTAGAGCAGGTGCTTCACAAATCAGAAAAGCTGTGTGCATAGGAATGTGCTATGGAGATCATTGTGCCAGATCAGAATAAATATATTCTGATGATGGACTATATTTAATGCAGTTTTCCAAGAGCTATGGGCTCACACCTGCAATCAATAAATGGAAGCTTCACATACGGCTGTAGCAATCTATTTTCCTGTCGTGTATGTGATGATGAAAAGGTAAAGCAAAAGCTTAATTTGGAAGTATGACAGGTGACACTGGGGCCAGAAAAGGGGGAAGAGGAGGTGTAGGACTAGTAAATGTGAACCAGTGCTGAGACAATAGCACCAAGACCCACACTCCCATGGCTCACCAGGTCTCTGCCTGTCTGCCAAGGGCCCTGTCCCCATAGATGGGATCATGACTGAGTGTGCTCTGTGTCACTGACCTTGGGCACAGGCTTTGTTTTGCAAGGGAAGAGTCGGAACATGGATTTCACCTCATGGTGCAGTGATGACATGGCAGTACTGATCTGGCTGAGGGGCATTCAGCACAAGCTGGAAGCCTCCCCAGGCTATTGGCTATGCTGCAAGAGGCAGCCAAAGCACCAGTGTGGAGCTGCCTTTGAGTGTCTGACTCCTGACGTGTTAAATGTGCCCTGAGGAGAGGGCTCATGCCTGCTGGCAACCTAGCGGGGCTGCCAAATGCCTTGGGTACTCAGAGAAGAGATTCTGGGCCTTGTTTCCCACTCAGCTCAGCTTTTGGCTGTCTGGAATCAAGGGATCCCCAGCACACGCTGCAGCATGGTGGACTCATGGTGGACATGGAGAGTTTTGCACCGTGCCTGTGCAAAGCTGAGAGGCACCACTCTGCCTTGCGCCTCTGCATTTAAGAAATGCCTGTGCTCCTTCCCTGACAGCCTTCCCAAATCCCTCCATAAACATTATTTATGAAGACTATCTTGGGCAGAATGGACTGTGCAATCACATACTTGAGATGTTCTTTCAAGCTTCATAAAAACAGGGTTCCACACCCACATCTGGCACAACATCTGCTTGCAGGAAAACATGTCAAGTGGCAGGAATGCTATTACATTGTTTTAAAAACTGATTTAGTTGGCTAGCCTGGAACAAATAAAGCATGAAGAAAGATACTACAGGGGATGGCTTGCAGATTTTGGGTGTTAACAGATGTGCCTAAGGCTCAGGGAGATCAGAAGGTCATAATAATGCTCATACATGTTCGTGATGGATTTCAAATATCTGTTAATCAGAGTGAGACCATTGTCTTTCCTCAGGGGTCCGGTTCACTAAAGTACTCTGCTCTGTATCACAGGTTATGTCACTTACTTATATCAATAATTATTTTTCATATGAAGTTCTTCATGCTTGTTAGGTGCAATTTCATGACTTCACCTTCAGAAAGTAAATCCCTTTTGCTTCTGCAGCCACCATCCACTTGAAAATGTGAAGAAAAGACTTAGTCCATGGGTATTCAGGGACCCTCGTACCCCAGACTCTCTGCTTAAATACTGCAAAAGCTTAAATTCTCCAGAGCTGTATTATCCTTTTTTCTATGTACTGCATTCCTAAATGATGTTACAAGCTGTGAGGAAAAAAGAAGTAGTTGAAAGATAAATGAAAGAGTGCTTTAAAAAAGTTAGGCTCCTAAGTTTCAACACGGCTTTGAGTAAAAATTATCATACTTAACTTCCCAGAATCACATTCAAACTTCCACAAACAAGTACATCTCTTGTTATTTCAGATTCAGCCTAGAATAAATAAAATTAGGTCTCTTCTGGAACATCTGTATGACACTGTGCAGGTTCTTCTCCCTACACAGCCAAGGGCCAACCCAAATGTGCATGCCTGAGCCCCTGGCCCTCTGTTGCAGGTTACTTAACATCACAGTCCCCAGTAAATCTCACCTGGATCCAAACTCTGTTTATTCATTGCCAGTTTGTTTGGCTTATTTTCAAATATACTAATATTATAGATTAATTGTATAGGAAAACATTTTTGGAAACTGTCTTGTTTAAGATGGACACAATTAGAAATTATTTTATGGTGCTGGAGAGGACAATGGACATGAACATGCACCAAATGGGTAATGCTTGGTAAGGTTTATTTGAATAAGAGCAAGATGAGCAGGCAAACAATTTACTGGTAAATTCAAATCTGATTTGTCTGTTGCTTTGAAATAATCCATGCTAATTTGATTTTAGTAGCTTACTAAACTACTGCCTTCTCTCAGTAACTGCTCATTGTCTCACACCTCTCATTTTCATAGACAACTTTTCCTTTAACTATAACATAGTTGATCAATGCTTCATGTCCACCAAACTGGTAAATCAAGTGCTCCCACCTAAAATGACAAGATGTTTAAGAATATATAAACTTGCATAAGAGCAGGTCACATGCCCAGCATACCTGGCAATTTTATAAGACTTGCTTGAAAATGGGAAAACGCTATTCCATGTCTACATGTTGTCTCTTGCTGCATGAATACAGTGAGTCTATCAGTAGAGAATTTATTCCACAAAATAAACACATATTATCTCTAGGTAATTTGTAATTAGGCATAGATTACTTGTAATAACAGCCCCAAAAGTCTTAGGCCTTATTTTCCACTGGAGTAATTAAGGAAAATAAAAATGGGTCTGAAATGCTACCAGTGCCCCTTTATTCAGTGAAGATAACTAAGGTTAAAGCATATTTCAAACGCCAATGCAAGAACAAACCTTGATGAATTTATGATAAGAAGATCCCCCTGCTTGCCGACCTCCAAGGAGCCATGTGTGTCTGATTTGCCCAGAGCATAAGCCGCATTAATGGTGGCAGCTGCCAGTGCTTCATTCATTGACATCTTCATGTTTACACAGGCCAGATGCATCACCATAGGCTAGTAGGCAAGGAAGGGGACAATGGGAGTTACCAGAAACACAAAGCTATTTATGCTTCAAATACCTAAGCACTCTCCTGCTTCCTTGCACAACAGAAGGAGTTGTTTTGTACAACATAAATGTTGCCAAATCCAAAATGAAAACTCCAAAATCAGTAGCTTTGAGAGCATTTTGAATAGGCCTCTCAGCGCATATGAAGGATGGAACCCATTCTGGTTTCAAGAATTTCTGACAAAAACTACCAATACACACAAAGAAACACAGGCAGCTTCTGCGTGGGGCATGCAGCTCTCCTTGCGCACGTGAAACTTGAAGTGTGCAAGACCTATACACAAGCTGTACTAGTAAGAAATTTCATAATTCTGTGGTTTCAGCATTAGGATCATCTTACCATTGAAAAACAGTATGCATTAGGATTAAAGTCACTGCCAAGAGCAACTATAACACCTTCTTCCAACATTTTTCTAGCTTGAGGTTGCTTCAGTCTAGAGGGAAAAATAAATTTATCAGTACAATTTGCTTAGTTATCATACAATGATTTACAAGGGCAAAAGTCATCTCTTGGTTTGGCTACATTCATGCATTCAGTTATATTGATCCTTATGGAGATGAAAGCCCAAATCCTCCTCTTGCATCCCTACCTATCACCCTATGGACAACATAAATGGGAAGTGTGAGCCACAGCTTTTGCAGTAATAAAATGTGGCAGCACCCAATGTCAACCATCAGGCTCCAGACCACTGAAATTCTGGTATTTATCCAGACCTCAGTCACTTAAAAATTTACAAGATGAAAATCTTCATTTCCGAAAAAAACTAATTTTCTAGTTCTTACAGCTTCAAAGGCAGGCTCCAAAATATGAGCAGTGGCACATGCAATGCAATAGTCTCTTCCCAATTCTTGAGTCCGTGAGTTTAGTCTGCATACATTAGAGAGCCTTTCTCTTAGCAATTATAACGCAAAAGGTGTTTCCGATAGCTTCAATATCTGGAACAGCCATTTCAAAACTGTTCAGTGCCTGGATTACTCTGTGTAGGTGTTTGCAAGGTGAGGACCTGGAAATACACTCTGTAGGAAGTTTTAGTCATAGTTGCTGTAAAGCCACTCCAAATCTACAGATTGCTGAGACTTCTCAGCAATCTCACAGACTTTTGAGGATTTCCAGCAGAAATAAGACATAAGGAGGGAGGGTCATTCAGTTCTCTGTACATGTGACTGCCTTCACTGACCCAGACAGATCCTTAAGGCATAGATACACGCTTATGCTTTTAGGTTAAAAGACCCTTGAACGACACCCATGGATTTGCAGTTACAGAAGTTTCCCTTCAATCTAGTGGCCTTACCTTAGCATGTAGGCTGTTGTTGGCAGAAGGACAGCAGCACACTTAGCTCTTGCCATCGCCACAATACCTTCATCACTAACTTCTTCCAGGTGGCTGATGGCCCAGGCTCCTAGTTCAGCTCCAAGCTAAGTAAAGTTTCAAGCAAATTACTCACTGTTCTCAATTAATTCAGTTTAAAAAGTTGTTTCTAAACAACTGGAAGAGACAATTCATTATTAATGCAAAATATACTGGAAGAGAAACAGTAAAGAATGCTTGAAAGAACAATCAGAACACAGTGACAAAATATTTGTTAATTTACTGCAGGAAAAGTTGACCACTTTACCCGCCCACGGAGCAGAAGCACACCTTCAGTGGTGTTTTTAACAGCCTATCCAACTATGTGACAGCCATGGATGAAAACATTATCAACTTCTGTTCAAAAAGGATCCATCAGAAAATAGTTCACAAAACTGAATGCTGCCTTCAATAGGGAAGTCAAATAGACTTTTATGATCAACCACTTTTTTTGTTTGTTTTGGAGGTTTTTTAAATTTTTTATATACAGCTTGGACCAACCTCAGGAAGGAAGGAATATTTAACTAATGGTGAAACATGGTGTCAAAGGGACTTTCTTTATCAAGATATTTGTGACCCTAGTCTTGACTAAACCACCTCTCTGAGTGAGCTGGGATATACTGATATCTGAGTAATGAGACTGCTGAGTGTGCTCGCTGCAATTTGAATTGTTGCTTCTAACAGGACATTGAACAAAAAAATATTTTTCAAGTTGCATAGAAACCATGTTTTCGTCATTCTTGGGTGCATGGATATCCACCTTCCTGATCTGTATCCCATGTGGAAGATAAGCAAAGTCAATGTTTGATTAGCCAGTGCACATTAGTCCCAGAGGTCAAGGCTTCCTCCCATGTCCTTAACTCCAAAGCTGCACATGGACTGCTCTTCCTGGCATCTCTTTCTATCAGATGGTCTATTTCA
>WAAG01060377.1:1980-44477 GCA_013390105.1 Tichodroma muraria
ACTTCAGCTTTGACTGCAAATACAGGGGACTTTTCACTGCAGTTCTGGACTCCGTCACTCTAATCTCTTGTTTTCCTGCACACACTTAAGCCTAAGCACATGAGCTACACCACTAAAGTCAATGGCACTGCTCTGGTGCCAAGAAGTTAAGCGTGTGTTCAGGTGTCTCACTGGGCCTGTCCAAAGAGCTTGGACAGAAAGTAACTCTGAGTAGTTTTCTTTCTGTGCAGTAGGTGTCCATGAAACAGCCATCAATAGAGTGGTGTCAGTGAAATAACAACATTTAAATGTTTTACACCGTATCATAACCCCTACATAGTGCAAGGTTGTGTGNCCTCAACATAGTGCAAGGTTGTGTGGAGATTTTTGTCTAGCCTTTTTACCAATGAAAAATTGTCTTCAACAAAACTGGACTTTTTCTGCTGTGTTTCTGGTTTTTACTGAGGTGTTTGAGCCCTCGACAAAAACCTGAACTCCTGGAAAACTAATAGCTTGGTTGCACTGAAAAATGCAGAGTTTATGGTCAAGAAAACCTTTTAATCTTCTGATGGAATGACAAAATTTTGTGCAGAGCCAAATCCAAGTCATTCAGCTATTGAGCTGAATGCATTTCTCAAGCAACACATGGCAATTAGATTAATATTAGTCATAGCCCCTTCTCACATCAACCATCTGAGTTCTAACCCCAGCTTTGCAAACCTGTGATCTACACTTCATATTTAAAATGTTGTTTATTTATGTGTGTGTGCATATTGTATATATATAATTCCTTGTTATTTTGCCTTGAGTATGTTGAGGGCCTTCCAATGCCCAAGAGCTGCCAGGGTACTTCAGCATTTATGACTTGTGAATCATAGTGGGTCTGAAGGTCATTAAAGGCTGAGTGAGGAAGCGGGTTCATGCAACAGCCAGTTTACCATGGTTGATTCCTGTGCTGTAGAATATTATGAACCTCCCCATGAACTCTTTTTCCCTGCAGAGGGCCTACAAGCAGCGGTGAAATCCATGAGGAGCAGCTGTGTCAGAATATGGCCACAGGCAGCACTTGTCCCTCTGGCTTTTCCAAATGGTTTTCTGAGTAACGTCACAACACTGGTGCAGTGTTGAAAAAAAGGTCACCAAGGCTGGCAGATAATGATTTTCAAAAGCAAACAAAACCCAGGAGTTGAAGAAATGCTTTTGCTCTTAAAAAAAGTCCACATGCACCTCCCCAGCCAGGCAATAAAAGGGTTCATTGAACTGTGCTGTGCTAGATGATGTTATCTTGCCAAGCTCATGGACAAAGGTGATCCAGGAGATCCTCCTCCCTCCTGCAGGGAGCAAAACAGACACAACAGCATTGCAGAGGTTTAACAATGATCACCTATGCCGCCTGCATGTCTCATCCCACTCTAGAGTGAGTGGATAGAGTTATAATTTTCTCTGGACAGATTTATTAATTCCTTCCAGGTATTATTAGCAGAGTCTCGCTGTGGTGCCCACATGCCTGCAGCTTGGGACTGTCCTTTTGTGCTGCACCAAGGCCACAGCCCACTCCATATCATCCTTCCTTCCAGAAACCCCAAGCCTGTAAGAGACATGCATCAAACAGCATCAAACAGCATCAAACAGCATCAAACAGCATCGAACAGCAAAAACCAAAAAGCAGGTATCTCCCAGCACTCAACACAGGTGAGAGAGAGCCACTTGCTTCCCTGCCTCATCCCCGGCAATAAGGCCTCACACATAACCTATTGCTCATGCATATTACTGCCCTAAGACCAGATGTGCATTGTATTGGTGACACAATAAACACAGCTGTTTGCATGACCAAGGGAAAAAGGCTCTGGCATAAGTCTTTTCCAAAAGAGGAAGCCCTGATCAGCTGTTCCTCTCTCACATCTACCAAATAGAAAAATAAGCAATTCTACCAAAATAGAAAAATAAGCAACTCCACATTAACTCACAAATTGGAGCACAAACAGCAGACCAAGTACTTGTCTTCTTTGTATATCACTGATCCCTTAATTCTTACTACAATGTTCTGTCACTAAATCCTGCCACACACCTATGGAGCATCAGCCTAACTCTTGCCTGGTTGACTGCAATTTATGCTCTACTATCAGGCATAGGCCCAAAGGAATGAACAGGAACACCCAAAGAGCAAGACCATTTTTGAATAAAATCAGCAGAGTCCAATCTTCAATACAAAAGCCCCAGATGTCGTCTGCTCCCTCTCATGATCTCAGTTCTCAAGTTTGCAGTATGTATAAAAAAAGTGTCTTGTTTGCCCAGAGATGTCATTCACATCATCTCAAAGACCAGACTGTGAGTCTTCAAAGGAAAAGGATTGTTTAAGCAAAAAGACATCTTTTTTTGTCCCATGCTTTCAGATAAGGTGATTGATATTTTTGGCTCCTGCTTAAAGTGGAACTTCAAATCAGGAGGAAAATATTATAGAGAACAAACTCCAGTCAGTTTCTAGAAGGTCATCTTTTTATTTATAAAACTAAAGTAACTTTTTACTTTTACCAAAACCTAGTATGGAATTATTTTGTGCACCAGTAAAACCAATCAGACAAAAAAATACTTTCTCTGACAGAGCTGGAAAGTAAATTCAGCTCAGCAAGAAATGTTTGTTTCCACAGGCTTTGAGCCTTTTAAAAGTTACATTTAGCCATCCCTCTCCAATTATTATAGACATAAATTACAAGGTGAGCTAAAACATGTAGTCCTTTTTTTAGAGTAAAATGCTGGGGTTAGTTCTCTTGGTTTCTCTGAAGAATAAATTGTATCATTATAGCCTTCTTCTGGGTCTTGTTATTCTGACTTTTTGACTCCCGCTAGCTGCAGTCTATACAATGCACAACTGTATTTGTTCACAAGGAATGCTTTCGTTCCTTTTGACTTTTTCTTTTCCACTTCCTAATGGTTTACATGTAGCAGCAGAGCTTTTGAAAAATTGCCTAACACATACTATGTTTAATGAGTACATTTAAACATACTTTAGCTACAAATCTTATCAGCTGATTATTTAACCTTTGTGAATAGGCTAAATATTTTCTTCAACGCTTAAATAAATATGATACATGGTTCCCGTGGAAAGCCTAATGAGAAGGAAGTTGTTTTTAAACTTCAGTCAAGACTTCTCCTTTAATTTATTTTATCAGTATTTTTTTCCAAGTGATCAAAGCAAGCAGTTTGTATGGCAGCCCTAAATTACTAAAAGAAAAATTAAGTACTAAAATATTAATGCTGCTGAACTTTATTTGGGGGATGGGAGTTGCATGCCATCTGGAAGGACAGCCAAGAGTTTTCTACACACTATGAAGCACATGGTAGGAGGTGAGAAGTCAAAATCCTGCCATCTGTCAAGGTGAATTGAAAGAATTAAAATCAAGACGTGTGCTAGTCTTTCACATTTCAATAAAGCATGTCTATAAAATGCCTGGCTCTCCCAAATGCCTTATGAACCTAGGCTCTCCCAAGAGCATCAGTTTCCTTGCAGCAGCCCGAGTGACTGGGAGTGGGCAAGTGGGCACCCAGTCTTTTGGTGCCACATAAGACATACATGAGAACCTGTGGTCACTCAATAGACGTGGGCTGCAGCCCTCTCAGACCCCTCAGATGTAGCAGGGAACCAGAGCATCCTTCCTGGTCTTATGTCCCCGCCTGGAGCAGGGCACTGGTGCTCCACAGGATCAGGAGATGCAGATGTTGCAAGGCAAGGGGCTGGCTCAGAGCTTTCCCTGTCCCGCATCTGAGACCTGAGTGTGTATGACAAATGTGCTCACACGTGTGCAACACCACGTATATCCACACGATGGATATGGGACAGCACTCACTGCTGCAGGAGAGGGGTGGCTCAGGGCTAACCAGAGCAGGAGGCTCCTTTGGGCTCCTTTTGGGCTCTTCAGTGGGGTTCCTAGCCCTGCTCCCCAGTGCATCTGCACGAACTATTAAAACCATGCATGACACTTATCTCCTTTCCTTCTTGAAACCGAAACAGGACACACACAGGAAATCACTCAGAAAGCAAGCAGGAGAAAACTTGGGCTTTATTCTGGGGCAGACTGAAGGAGAATGTGAAAATGCACTGACGTCATGAAAGAAAGAAGTTGAATAGGTCAAGAAGCAGAGATGTGAGCTTAAGGAAATGGCAAAGCACATAAGAAAAGATAAGGGAGATTGTATAAATAAATAAGCACACAGAAAGGAGCTGAGAGCTCTGTGAACAAAGCCTTACTCTTGAACTAGAGTTCACAGTCCCTTTTCAGCCTGAGAGCCCCTAGAAGGCTTTAGAGGAAGAGCAGAACCTTTCAGGAGTTTCACATAGGGACATCACAGCGCAGCACCCGCAAACTTGTTTTCCTTTGTAGCCTTTTTAGATCGAGCAGGAGGGACCTGCAGGCATCCCCACTCTCTCCACAGGTTCAGAGACCCTTGGCTGGGAGGAATCCTGCTTTCATAATTAAAAATGAAAAGAAGCAAGACAGTAAAGGGAAAATAAACAGTACAAGGGAAACTGGCTTAGCACGCCTTTTGTACCCTGATCTCTTCAGAAGAGAGAAAACAGAGAGGTAACTGAAGTAGTATTAGTTTAGTCATTATTGGCAGCACATGTCTCCTCAGCTCAAAAACTGAAAAATAATGAGCACACTTACAGAGTTTTAATTAGTGTTCATAACTATTGAGTGTAAACTTCATCTACCCACAGGGAAACTTCTCTTCATTGCTGGAAATAGCTGTTAGAGGCATGTAATAATCATGGAATAGGTTTGCATCTTTTCCATTGTGGTTGCTTTAATTTGCAGTGACATTTCTTAGATCACATTTTTTGAATCACAATAATTTTTATGTCCTTCATGCCAAAAGCAGATAGATATCTTGTCCCTGAAACTAGTATGGTGGTACAGGCAGACATATCCCACCAAACCCATGTACTCCCTGTTCTTTGTCATTAAACTGAACTTGATCCAAAGAAATAAATTAGAAGCCAGTTCATGGTTACTTCTGCTGATCATCTGAAAGATGTGCCCATAGAAAAGGTGCCACTGGTTCTACAAACTCACTGCTGTCAGGTTGTGTTGGTGGCTTGCTGGTACATGTGTGTGCCTCTCCATCTCTCTGCATTAGCTGAGGTGTGCTCCATGGACAGTCCAAGAGAAAATACAAATATTGATTGTCTAATTTGCTCTGCCTAACTTAGAAAATATAATAAGGTGCAGAAGTGATTAGTGAGTGATATTCTGAGCCTCCCTTCACCAGCTCTTGATATTCACACACAGGACAACAAGCTCTTCATGTGTCCCTGAGAAGAATTACCAAGCTGGAAACACAGACCAAAATTCATTCTGCAATGAGCTTGCAAGTTAAATAGAAGCAATGAGATATTTTTCAGGTATATGGAAATCAAAATCCTGGCCTTAGTAGTGCTGGGGTGGGACTTGAGCAGCAGATTTTCTTTGCTTCTGATTTGAAAATCAACCTGACAACCCAGGTTGTCACCTGGGTTGAAAAGCTGTCCTCTTGCAGGCTGAAAATACAGGCTATGTGTGCTATAAATATATTCCAGCCTCTATGGAGTAAATCGATGGTCTGGAAATCTTTTGAGGGAAGGAACTTAAAACATAGAAACAAACTAAAACTGGAAGAAAATGCAACATAACCCTAACAAAGGCAGCTTCTGCCTGTCTACTGTAGTGCTCTTATCTGATTTTACAGACAAAGGTACTATGGGAAGATGTCATTTAAATGGACTAGAACAAAGCACTTGGTACACTGCCAGATGGAAACTACTAGTTCAAGTAGAAAAAGAAAGGATTAAGATAAGAATTTGCAAAGTAGTTAAGGAATTGGCTAAAAGGGAGGTGACAATGGGTTGAGCTGAAAGGAAGAAAATCACTAGCAGAGTTTCGAAAGAGTCAGTATGAATCCTTTTTATATCTTTAACAATTTTGACACAAAAGAGTGCCTAATGAAACTTTCTGATGACTGAGTTTGAACATCCTTGTCCTTACCGGCAAGCAGCAGAATTTTACCTAACAAGAGTCAGACAGTTTTCAGAAAAATGGAGGGAAATTTTACTATTCAAGGTAAAAGGGTGTTCACTTAAGAAACCAGGAGCAGAAACCTGTGTTAGCCATGCATCCAGCAATGTGTCCTGAACACTTGGAAAGGTAAATATCGCCTAGAATTAAGTATTTCCACTACAGGATGGAAAGTATTCCTGAAATCAATAAATGCCAGGCACTGGCTGGACCTCATCAAAGAAGACCCTGACCAGTTGTGGCCATCAAGGCTCTGTGTGTGCTACTAAAAGAAAACATTCTGGGAGGGTCCTCCCCTGGCTTGTAGGCCATGCAGCATGGCACAGAGCTTGTCTAAACCTCTAAACCCTCCCACCTTGTCAAAAGAGCCAAGTTCAAACCACCTTTTAGGAATTGTCCCCAGACTTTGCTGGTTCCAAAACCAAGCCCAAGTATTGCCTGGGAGAGTGATAATTAATACAGGCAAAAGTCATGAGGACAGTAAATCATGTGTGAGTATCTTTGGCATAATCTCTTGCTCTGTTTAGTTTTCTGAGGTGGCCATAGCCCAGTGTGCCCAAGACTTGTGCTGCATTACTGGAGGAAGTAACCTCAAACTGCAGGAAGTAATCTAAACTGGAGGAGGAAGACTAGTAGAATGAGAAGAAAACTGGAGAACATCTTAGAAGAGGGGATGAGAAGCATTTGTACCATCTGTCAACAAAGGCTGAGAAAGAAGATGAGTGGCATAAGTAAGAACTAGGGAAGAAATATTTTAATAAAAGACAGCATTTGTCATGAGTAGATTAAGAGAGACATCTCCATTCATCCAGCAGAGCAGGGTTCATATCCCAAATGTATTCTGTCTTCAGACTTTTCCTCTGATAAGAAACTTTTATGTACATAAATCCAGCATAGAATGGAAACACCTTCTGTTTTTTCTTTTTCACAAGAGTCACTGTACACAACATATTCCCATTAAAATAAAATGGTTTCAAAAAACAAACAACAAAAAAAAAATCAACCAAAAACATCATCTAGCTGCAGGATTTTTTCCATTGACCTACAAAACCCATCAGGAAAAAGAAGTTGCTATTTGACATTTAAGTAAGAAGTCTTTCCTTGTGATGCCCTGTGGTACAGTACAAGGGCGTAGTCAGACATTTGCTAAGCAGGCTGTAGTTCTAATTTTTAATTTCCTAGAGGCAACATTCCCCTTCACCTCCCCCAAACCCAAGTCCCCTATATGGCAGAGTCATGGGCTGTTGCCATGCCACCAGCCAGCCACCGATCTTTTTTGAGAACAAATGTGTACTTATTAAGAAGATTAAACTGGTGACACAATTTATCCACACGCCAGACACTGAGGGTATAGCATCCCCATGCTGCTTTTCAATGACATTAATCTGACCTCGCCTGACCACACTCTTCACAACAGCACAGTTTCTCCTTGGCCAGAACCAAAGCTCAAATGAATTGTACTTTATTCACTATGAAGCCCTGACCCTTCATCTCTCTGCACAGAACTTTCGGAATATTTAAGTTTACTAAACATTTCTTTGTTTTCAAGGCACAGAGAAGTTGCTGGGGAGTGAAAAGGTGTGTGAGGGAAGCCCTGTGGCAGCAGACTTCATCACTCTTGTAAGGATGATTTCTCACGCTCCATAAATCTGATCAAAAAAGTTTTCAGTTTGGGAGGTCTTCCTCAAGACAATGGATTTTGTACCTGCACCTCAGAATGTTAACTGTGGAAAAGGAAAACATTGACTAACAGAAACAAGTGAAGCACTGGACGTGCTCTAACACCAGAAAAACATCACCCATACACCCATATGAGACCTCAGGAGCAGTCTATGTGATGGAGCAGAGCAATGGTTTTGAGCAGTTGGTGATCAGGATGAAGTCTCGGGAGGGGGAGAGAGAAACTGCATTTGGAAGGGAGAAAGGAGAACAAATCTGACAACTTTCAGTATCCCTTCTTGTTCGTGTTCAGCCCTGTTGTCAGGTGTTCCAGCTCACTGCTCCTGAAGGGTAAGCACAAAATCAGAAGTGGCATTTTGCTCTCTTCCCTGCCTTCCTGCCGGCTCCTGTCCTTCCCCTCCCCAGAATTCAGCATGTTTCTCCTTGCTGGCACAGAATTCGTTGGCACCAGAACACAACCTGCACTGGCCTCAGTGGCCTTTTACTCCTTTGTTAGAAGAGTTTCCGGTCATGCCATCTCTTTCTCATCTGCTTTTACGGCAACCCATGGGAGATGGAGCAAGAGGAAAAGGGAGGAGGTGACAAGCCAAGTTTTGTAATGCTTAGATGCTGTTTCACATCCAGGAAATGTGAGATCCTCCAGCTACAGGGCTGACAGCATTACAACAGAAGCCACACATCCTAATACGAATGTTAAACAACATGCTTTTCTGACCTAACTTTCCTTCAGTCTTCCCACAAAACCACAAAAAGTAGGAGAAGAAGAGTTAACACATTCTCTTCTAGGTTTTCTTTAACAAATCTGACAGCCTGTCATCAACGGATAGGCAATTAAAAGCATGATGGATTGGTTCAAGAAAGGCAAGCCCTGCATCTGTTCTGCCTATCTAGATCTGACTGGGCCTTTCCCAGACTAAGAGCTGTATGGAGAAGCATTATCTGCCACAGCATCAACCAGGATCCTGCTGGGTGAATTGAACCTAAAGCAGCAACAGCGTCCCCAGACCTGATGCTATACGCCTGCACGAGAAATCATGGGCTGGTTCCTCCTGCCACCAGAGTGGAAAGGAAGAGGAGAGGTCTATCAAAGCCCTGCAGAGAGGAACAATGCGCTCTCTCGGCTGCCCTCCACTGCCCGTGCCTCTCTGGAGAAGCACCCTCGCTGCCGTCCGCACCAGTCACTGAGGGAAGAGAGAAGCCAGTCCACAACATCCAGCCTTGCATGCAGTGTCAACCCCAGGAGTTATTTATTATGTCTCGGGAAGTGACTGGGGATGTGGATGTGAATGGGAGGGAGATTCAGACCAGATGTCCACGGGCCCTTTCCAAGGAAGCCCACATAAATGTGCAGCACAGCTCGCCATCGGAGCTGCGTTGTGTCAAACCGCTGTGGTTACCCCAGGACCAGTGTGATAGAGTCGAGCCGGCGGTGGAGCAGGGGAAAGGATTCCTGCTCGCTGTTGAATAGAGTCCTCCACCCGGGAGAACAATGCGTGGCGCTGGGGCGGCGGGGCCGCGCTGCGAGGAACAATGCGCTGCAACAGTCGCATTGTTCGGGCTGTCCCCTCCGTCTGCTCCGCTCGCGGGCCAGGGCTCCTCACGCTCGGCCAGGCCAGACACGCATCCGCATCCCACGGCTCCACCACCCACCTCTGCGAGGGCAAGGAGTCCTCACCAGCAGTGCTGCTGGACGCGGGTGCTGATGGAGATAGAGAGCTCCTTCGAGCACGGGATGTGCTTCTTGTGTTTTCAACATCGCCAGTGAACCCAAAGCTCTCACCACAGCCTCATTGCTGCTGTTACTATGAGACCAAGTCCACAATAACTGCATTTTTCAATGATGGTTCAATAGATGCACTTTGCCAGCGAGGGGTTTTGTTTAAAAAAAAAAAACAAACAAAAAAACGGCTTTGGATGTGTTAGCTTTTGCTCAATGGAATTAGAGGGAGGTCCTCAGATGTTGAAATCAGAGAAATGCCACTGAAGTCAATGGAGTTCACACTCTATGCAGCTGAACCCTGGACTACGGTTTCACCAATGGGTGGCTGATAAATATACCATTAAACCAATCCCAATCTTAAAACCAGGAGACAGTTCCTTCTTTACTAATGCCAACAAAAAAGAGCAGCAAAAATTAAAACAGGGAAAGTGGAGGGAGACAAAGGAAGGAGAAGGAAAAGCCTGCTGAAATAAGAGAGCCTGAAATAACTTTCCCAAAACAACCCATAAAAAATGCTGAAGAAACTCCCCTGACATGCACCTCTATCACTAGGCTCTCTGGATTTTTCAGTAAATCCTTATCCTTGGGCAGTTTCAGCAGCTGAGCATGGGTTCCTTGGCTGCCTGGGATGGCAGGAGAGAAGGCACAGGATGAAGAGCCATTGGTCATCTGAGCTGGCTCAAGACAATAAAAGACTTTCTGCACCATTCAGTTGCACAAAGCCAGGTTCCTGAAGCCTTTCTAAAGAAATGGTATTTTGACCATCTGTCACAGTTTCAGGACCTATTGGAAAGCCCAACACCATAATGAGAGACTCTTAAGATAAAATAAGACATTTAGGAAAAAAAAAAATCAGAAAAACTAAACTGAAAATTGAATAGAATAGGAAATGTTGCAGAGGTTTGGAAAATTCCATCTGCTTTGTGGTCTTTTCTAAATTTTCATGCAGCTCTGCACTTCCTCATTAGCCAGATTGAGAAGCAGAAAAAATTTCCCTAAAAATGGATGGTTAATGGCCTCTCAAAGAAATCTGTTACTTACCAGCCAGTTCCAGGTAGTAAAATTTAATTTCTAAATTCAGTCAGAAATTCATCTAAATTTATTACAAGTTAAGCCTAGTTTTGCTTCCCCTTTGAACAATTATTTCCTTCCTCTAGAGTAGAACTTGACTCTAGGGTAGAAGCTGACCCAGGATGGGCAGATAGTAATTTTTCCTGACTCCCTGTTACAGCAGCTGCAAACCTACCTTGGAAACGACCACTCTCCAGGCACTGAGCTTCAGCCTAATGCAGAGATGTCACAGACCTGGATCGTTGCTCCAGGCAGCTTTTGCAGCCTCCTGGGGGACAAAGCTAAGTGAATGTAGGGCTGGGGAAGGATGGCCCATTTCACACCAGTTTGTCATTTGGGGACAGCTGGTTGAGATGACCAAGCACCATATATTAAAAAATGTTGTAAGGGGAGCATTTCTTCCCAGAGTCTTGTTTACTCGTGGTTTGCTTCAATCTTTTTCCAGCATTATCTCTCTTTTACCCAGCAAATCAAATAATAAATGGATCTTTCCTGTGTGTAGCCCCATCAGCTCAGTACACAGCATATTCCCCAGTTATGTTTATCCAGCTTTCCCTTCCAGTCCCATTTGTACTGATACTTTCATTCTTGGAATAACAATTATTAAACCACTTGGTGCCTTTCATGGTTAATTATTTCCTTTCCTTAACATTGTCTGCCTCCAACTGTAGGCTAGGTCTCAAACACACCTCAGCATTCCCATTTTCACTTCCTATGAGAAATCATGCTGTAAAATCCTTGATAGTGAACTATGGAATTTTGTCACATACATTTCTTCCCAAAGTTTCATCATCTAGTAATTTTTAAGGACCAGTATAAGAACACTTTCTGTCTTTTGAACATACTTTTCATGCATCTGATGAAGGTAAATTTCCTTGGTTTTGTAATGTTTCTCACATATAAAAGTTAGTTGCTCACTGGACTGACTTTCCTGTCATATGACTGATGCAGAAATAATAATATTAAATAAATAACTGTCATGAAATGTAGAAAACATGAATGTGTTCTTTGGCTTATATTTCATTATTTTTATATATCAAGTACAATTAAAATCTAACTTGTATTTACTACTCCTGCAAGAAAACCCTAGATGACTCTTTTGAAAATTCTTTTTCTAAAAGAACAGTCTTTTTCTACTTCAGTTCTAAATGTTACAAAGAAAGAATCAAATCCTGTCACAAATTATCTCTGTGTGACACTGGGCAGAAGCACATTCCTTAATTTAATAGAATAATATTGGTAAGTACTGAGATGGTGTACCTATTTTGCAAAGTTATGCCTTAGGCTTTGTTCCTTTTTAGTTAGGTAAAGTGTGTCACACTAATGTGCTTAAACCAACATACCCTGTTTACATTTCCAAGCTGTAGGTAGTAGTGCAGAGCATAATGCTGCAACTGCAGTCATACAGAGACACACACAATAATTGAACTAATTCAGAAACTTGTGCAGATGTGACCCACATTATCACTACTACACAAATTATGATGCCAGTATTGCTCTAAGTGATAGGAATAACAGGCCAGTCTCCTGGGCAATGGAGGCTGGAGAGCAGTGCCACAGAAGGGGACCTGGGGGTCCTGGTCCACAGTGCCCTGGCAGCCAGGAGGGCCAACCCTGCCCTGGGAGGCATCAGGCACAGCATCATCAGCCCCATCAGGGGCAAGGGAGGGGACTGTCCCACTCTGCCCTGCACTGGGGCAGCCTCACCGTGAGGCCTGTGTGCAGTTTTGGGGACCACAATGTAAGGAGGATATAAAGCTGTGAGAGGGCATCCAAAAGAGGACAGCAAAGATGGTGATGGGATGGGGCAGGAAGCTGTATGAGGAGAGGCTGGTGTCTTGGTCTCTTTCAGTCTGGAGGCGACTGAGGGGAGACCTCACTACAGTCAACATCTTCCTTATGAGGGGAAGCCTGATCTCTTCTCTGGTGACCAGTGACAGGACCTGAGGGAAAGGCCTGACGTTGTGTCAGGGGAGATTTAGGTTGAATATTAGGAAACAGTTCTTCACCCAGAGGGTGGCTGGACACTGGAACAGGCTCTCCAGGGAAGTGGTCACAACACCAAGCCTGATAGAGTTCAGGAAGAATTTGACAATGGTCTCAGACACATGGTGTGACTCTTGGGGTTGTCTTGTTGACAAGGGCTAAGAGTTGAACTGATGATCATTATGGGTCCCTTCCAACTCAGAATATTCTGTGATTCTGTGATGATCCACTGGCCAATGTATAGTCAACAATGAGAAATGAAGATACACTTGTCAATCCATTACAGCGCAAATGTTACACAGTAAAGGAAAATTTGGGATGAGTTTTCCAGCATTTAGTAATAACTCTAGATTCTGCTCTAAACTGGCAAGAATTATGTGTAGGTGTTTACTTGCTGCTTTTCATCCTGTTACCTCTTCCCCCAATAGGTGCCAGCATTAGGCGTTCTCCTGTAGGAGTTTCATTTATCACAAAAACCAAGATGTAGCAAGAGAAGAAAAAAATACCTGTCAATAGGTTTTATAGCCTTTTCTGCAAGACTTCAAGAGACACTATTCCTCATTACCTTTACAAAGAGGAACTTAATGGTATGGTATATCCTTCCCTGGGGACAATCCCATGCCAAGGGCAAAGCTGAAGGCTACAGAACATCACACCCACCTCTGTTTCTCTGAACAGCAGCCATGTGTACTAGCACTTTTCAAAAGGAGCTGCCTGACAAGTGGGCTTATCACCATTGCATTTCTATAGCTTCCTCATATCAGAACTTCCAAATACGAATTTCAGCTAAAAACTTTCCCAATTGCTACTTCACTTGGCTTCAGGCGTTCATTTAGAAGGTGCTTGGCACCTTTGGGTCACAGAATCTTTCTGACAATAGACCCTTTTCAATTTTTTTTCACAGACTGTCTCATCAAAACCATTGGGAAAAAACTGAAAACGGGGCAGGTCAACACAGAAAATTCAGGTTTGTTTTTTTTTTCTGAGAGCAGCCAGCTCAAAGAGATGCCACGTTTTGGAGAGGTCACAGCAAAGGCGGGATAAATCTGATAGCCAGTGCTTGCAGTTATTCTTCACAGGCGAGGGGTTGTCTGCCCTTCAAAGGAGGGAGCTGTTTGTAAAGAATCCTGCTAATGACACCTAGGATAATCAGTGCAAACAGGTCTTTCTACTTCTGGGCTCCATGCCATCCTCTCATTCAAAGATCGGATAGCTAAAGGCAGGGCTCTCGAGGGCTTTGCTGCTTTGGGAGGTTCAGATGGGAACATACCTCGGGGATGGGAGGGTTTACGACTAGGGAGAGTGTTCCAACCTTTCACTTGAAAAGTGTGAATTTAGCAAACGTGGTCTCTTTGTGGTGCTGTATGTTAAGTAATTATTGACTCCAACTCTGAATTTCTCAGAAAGTTTCCTTTCAGATCTCTCTATATGAGAGTTTACCTGCGTGATAACGAGGTGCAAACTGGGTGATGGTCCACTTCGACTGCTGAGTCTGTAAAGGCTCAGTGCAATGGGGTCCTGACCTGCTTGGCTGGTGTTTCCACCATTCTGTGTGTTCCCGAAAGCAGACTGCCTTGTCCAAGTCCAGTGAGCTTGGCGCTCTAGAGACTGGTCACACGGTGCGCTCAGCATGTGTCTCCAGGAGAGTATCTCCTAGGGATGCTCAGAGCCGGGGACTGCTCTCCTCTGTCCCTTCATTGCCACTCATCCGGCGCTGTTTCCTGCTAAATGGTGAGCCCGTGCTGCTGAATTCAAGTGCTGTTGGTGATCTCACATCAAAGAACTATATCTGGGCACCCAAACAAAGGCTCAGGAGACTGACCAGGAACACTGGTTGTGAGACTCTTGAGCCTTTGATTTCATGCTCTTAACGCCAAAGAACTTCCTTTAAAAAGTCGGTAAATAATTTTTGCGCAAAGAGAGCATGGAGAAAATTCCCAGTAATGGAGTATGAAGCATCCAATACAGTGATGTCCAGAAAGACAGAAGAATAACTTTGTTAACATTGGGGTTTAAGATCTGAATACCAAAACCCATGGGGAAAAAAAATTAAAGTAAAAATATAAAAAGCAGCATAGCTGCTCTTTGGACCTTCTGGAAGTGTTTTACTGGTGAGAGCAATTCCAGACTCCAGGCTACACCAGAAAATCCTGGCCCTCCACCTAAGCTAATTGACTTAGTATTTTGGCAACGTGTTTACTCCCTCCCCTCCCCTTCTTTTACTACCTTTTCTATTTTAATGTTGTAAAACTCTACTAACTTCTAAAAAACAAATTTACTTTTTTTCCCAGTGTTTGTTAGACGTTCTCCACCTAGTTAATGACTGGCTGGAACAGCAGCAAGGCCAGGAATGCTTCATGCTCTGGGCACTCACTAATTGGGTTGTTAGCAGACTAGAGAGACAGGAGGAGATGAGGGAAAGCGCTGCTATTATAAGCCACTGAGTGTAAAGAAAAAGAAAGTGAAATAAATATGGAATTGTTATGTTAGGGAAATTACGGTACTTAACGCCCTATTTTTCTAAAAAAATAGCTCCCTCAGGACATCTTGCAAGCACTAAAAACAAAATAGACCAGAAATATAACCGGCTTTATTTTTTATAGCAAACTCAGGAAAAAAAAAATTAAAAAAAATACATTTCTTTTTCTAAAACAAATCGTCAGACGTTTGGCAATGGCTGAGGCTGTGAAGAGCCACTGACAGCACCCAGGCTCCCTGTGGGTTAGCTGGGAAGACTGACCAGAGGAGTCCTTCCAGACACAGCACCACCACCACGCTGTCTGTACACACTCACCTGTGGTTCTTGCAGGCTGAGTGACACGATGCAGGGTCCAGCCTTATTTTTGTACTTCGAAGACTCAGTGACTTCTCGAATCAAGCAGCCATGCCCCTGCATGTCACCCACGGTGACAGCAGCACCTGCACGTCCCACTGCAGCAGCAGAGGGTTAAGCTCTTTGGAGAAGGGGCCACAAAAGCCTGCAGTGCAGGGGATGGGTGAGATGGGTGCAGATTTGCCGTGTTTGCAAGCTGCCTGCAGTTGCTGTGAAAGTGCATCAGCCATGAGCAGGTGCCACGGGCTCTCCACTGCCACTGCTGGGGAGACACCAGACAGGACACATGTAAAACTTCAGGAGCACGACCAGGTAACAGATTGGTTAATGACATAAGAAGCACACACAGGGCCAGCAGTCAGAGACACCAAATCCCTTTGCCCACTGCATGCCTGGAGCTGTGATCACAGAATCCTAGGGTGGTTTGGATTGGAAGGGACCTTAAAGATCATCCGGTTCCAAAACCCCTGCCATGAGCAGAGAACGTTCCACTGCGCAAAGTTGCTCATAGCCCCATCCAGCCTGGCTTTGAAAACCTGCAGGGATGGGGAGCCCACAGTCTCCAGCCCTTTGCAGCAAGAGAGCCAGCCCTGGGGCAAGCCATGCATGGCCAACAAAGCAAAGCCTTCATCAACTCCCTATCATTCCTCATCACCCAGCACCAGGAGGGCAACAGGGGTCTGCACTCACCCAGTCTTATCCTTCCACCCCAGACTTCCCAAAGTTGCTGCACACTGGGCTTTGTGCACGTGCATCTGTGGGGGGGTTGTGTCTATAGGTTCATGTGTCTATAGGCATGTTTGTATAGGCTCCTGTGTCTATAGGTGTGTGTGCATAGGCACATGTGTTTATTGCCAGCCCTCCCTGGCCCCCTCTACAAGGTGTGAATTTCACCTCAGGTGAATTATTTCTCCAGGGATTACATAACAAAGTGATTGTGAAAATACCATCATCTGTGTTATAGAAACTTAACAGAGCCCCTGGAGTCTTTAAATTAAAACATTGCACTCAAGTGCTTTTTGCCATGTATCTCCTCCTACACACAGCTCATTCTAGTCTGAAAAATAAAAAGGCAGGACAGCTTCCTACAGGCTTTCAAAGAGAAGATCCTACCCTAATTAACTATAATCTTGTTCAGACGGCATTTTCCTTCAAGATTCAAAGACTAGCAGGGGGCTGGGGCTAGGCAGAAAAGGAGATTATTAAAACTTTAATAACATGAGCCTTTGAACCTTTCAAATTCTTTACAATTTTCTCACATCTCTAACCCAGATGTCTGCATTTAAAAACTGTGCCAACAAACATGAACTTTTTGTTTATGCTTTTATATCTTTCAATGTACAGTCTCTTTTAAAATGATAGGAAACATCATGCCTGCAGTTCACAAAGCCGGGTGACAGGGCTGAAGATTAAAAAAAAAAAAAAAGGAAGAAAAGGAAAAAAAAGTGTTTCACAGGCGCTGTTTCCAGAAGGTGAAGTTGTTCCAGGAGGCATAGGCAATTCTTCCATAGAGCTCCAGGCAGAGTTGGAACTGGGTAAGAAATGGTTTTCCTGTTCAGTAAACAATTCTAAGAGTTCAAAAATGTTCTCATGGAGCATCAGAGCATAGCTGAGACCTTGGGAATTTTTTTAAAAGGGAAAAAACCAAAACAAAAAAAAAAACCCAGAAACTAAACTTCTACACATGCCTGTTAAAAAGGTGCACATAGAAGTTAGCCCAGTGCAATGAGAGATTCAGTGACTGAGATATTTCTCCAGAGTCATGATAAATTCTGAGACGTGATATGAGCAAGTTTCCTTTTCTGGGAGACTTTTACTGCTTAGCAGGGGAAGAACAGCCTCAATAGCAGAGGCATGGAAAGGCACCTCCAGCAGCCCAAGAAAGAAGGACTACGCCTGCAGCCTCGTCCCACCAGGAAGCCATCAAACCCACTCCATCAGCAGCATTTCTGCAGCATGACTTTTGGCATGCTGCCATCCAAAAGCCTCTGATAAAAGGAATAAAAGGCTCTTCTGTCCAATGCTCCCCTACAGCTCCGATTGCAGTTCAAGGGAAGGACCAAATCCTCACTAGCTATAAGGTCCTAAACTTGACCTAACCGTGCAAGATCTCACCAAACCTTATAATAGGAGAATAAAAGTGGCAGCAATCCTGACACACACTGCACTGCCAGCTTTTCAAGAAGCCTAAGAGGGGAAAAAAACCCTTTCCTTTCTACGATTCCCTGGGACACTAGTCAACAACTTCAAATCATCACAATTGCTCCAGCTTTTGAAAACAAGTGGTTGTTCAAACACAGGTATTTGTTATGACTTGCTTCCTGATCCCACAGTAAGAGCAAGGGAATGAGCTATTCCCCAGCCAAGAGCTCAAGTAAGCCTCTTAACACTGCTAGAGCCCTTCTGTCAGTACCAGCTGCTGGTCTGGCTCTAGGTGGCCAGGGTCTGCAGAGGGCTTTGCTGAAAATGTAGCCAACAACCTCAGAACCAGAAAGTGCTTTCTCTTTGGGTCAGGGATGGGAAATTCAAGCGAGGATCCTGAAACAGGCTCTTAGAACACATCAGGCTGTAAATCCTCCCTGCTTCGCCAGGCCTGCAGTGGGAGGAGCACAGACAGGCACCCTCCAAACTCCCAGAGTCACCGTGCTGCTTCTGTCAGAAGCATTTATTGCTTCACCTTGGACTCCTGTTTTTTGTTGTTTAAGGAACAATGTTTTTAAAATTCAAATGGTCCCTAAGAAAAGGACTCCTTGGCAAAGCACGTCCTGTAGTCACAGGGCAGTTTGGAAACTACCAGAGAGAGATGGAAATGGCAGAAGTCACCAACGTTCCCAAGAAAAAAATCTCCAAACAGGCTTCAAAAAGACCATGCCCACATCCAGACAAACTGTTCATGTATCTCCAGTTTGAAAGTATTTAATCTTTCCTTCTTAGTGATCATTTTCCAGTTGTGTCTCTAAGCTTAAACAAAAAAATGAAAATTATTTATTTTACTGTTTCTTTCAGAATATGATTGGTAAAATATATTGGCCAGTTATGTGAAAAAATACTCTTTTGTTGTTTCTGTGCAGAAAAACCAAACGTGCTCAGGTCAACCAATGAACACAAGCAGACTGAAATGGGAAGGAGAGGCTGAGGTGTGTGTTCTTTCAGAGCTCCCTAAGCAAGTGCTCTGGAGGTGCATACATACCAGCACCCAGCACTGCAGCAGGGTTTGAAAAAAAATGTGCTGTGACTTATATCTCTATGTTTGGAGTGTTCTGAGTTCAAATCCCAACGTGCAATGCCATAACTCACAGGTACTCCCTCCCTTTCCTTTCCACCCACCCCGCAACTCCACAGATGCCAAAGGAAGGAGAAAATACCTCTTTGCCTGGATCAAGGATTCCTAGTTCCTGCTGTCAACAAGAGAGGTGAAGGGCTGGGAAAGTCACAACAAGGTGATGTGACTGAGAGCAGGATCAGAGTGATGCAGCAGCTCCTTGTGAAACCCATCTGGAGACACAACATGGCTGGCCCAGCAGCCCAAGAACCTGTGAGCACCCTCCGGACCCTCATCCCACAGGGAAGAAAAGACAGAACTGGGCAAAACCCTGCAGAGGAGTGAGAGCTTCTCATGCACCCATTCAGACTGCAGAAGCACTGACAGGCCTTAAAGAATGTGGATTTTATTCTGAATTTACCGAAGACAAGCAACTGCCCAGAAAGCATTGCTCAAACATGTTGTTTGGCTCCTCAGCCAGGTTCTTCACCCAGAAGGTGGTCAAATGCTGGAACAGGATCCCCAGGGAAGTGATCACAGCTCCAAGCCTGACAGCATTCAAGAAGTCTTTGGACAGTGCTCTCAGGCACATGGTGTGATTCTTGGGGTTGTCCTGTGCCAGGCCTGAAGCTGGACTTGGTGGTCCTTGTAAGTCCCTTCAAACTCAAGATATTCATGGAGATGATGACGGAGAAAGAAAAGTTGGGGGTTTGGAGGGTTTTTTGGGGTTTTAGTATGTTGCTATTAAATATTACATATCTTGGTCTTGGATTCCTTACCTCGGGCTTTCACTTTAAGTGGCTCTTTTAGGCAACCTCCCAGAAAAAGGAAAGCTCATTTCTCAGATAAAATGCATGACACACTCACACCAGCCTACCCCATTTCATACCATAACCCCCTTAGTGCAAGACATTAAGGCAGGGACAGGCAATCCAGTCCAAGATTTATTCTGCTCTAATCAGCTCGGGCTCTGAGAATCTCCTTGTGGATTTGAGCCTGTATTCAGTAGCTCATTGACTGCTGTTTTAATACTGAAGCCCTTCCAACCCAGCTGCAGTAATTACCCCCACAGAGAATGAGGAATCTCAGTTATAAACTAGCTGGCAATCTTGCAAGAATACGTCTCCTAGAGGACTCCAGGATATTTCTTTCTGAAGTTAACCCTGTTAAATCATTCCTAAGCTGTCTTCAGACAAAGAATGAACCTTCAGAATAACCCTTGATTTGGTTTTAAATACTCTCTTTTCCCTTTGTAAGTCAGCTGATCTTCAGAGCCTTCAAATTTATCAAAGCTATTTCAGTTAAATAATCCCTATTTCTCCTGAAATGGTGCAAACATTTAACAGGAAAGCTTAGGAGAGACATTAAGAGCTGTTAGACTCTAAGTCAAAGCTTAACACAGCTTGTGCAGAGAGTATGTCCAGTTATACCCAGCCAGACAGGATACTTTCATTCAGTTTATATCAGAGAAGTTTTTTGCAGAGCAAACATTACATCAAAACCTTGGCCAGAAGATCCAAATTCAGCTCCTGGCGTTCATGTTCAGCTAAACTTTGTGCAGGTCTGAGTAGAAATGGCACTGAGCTGTGGAGCATCTCCAGTTCACCTGCATAAATCCAGTCTGGCTCAGAAGTGGCTGTGACCCATTTGATGACACCCACAAAGTAGCTACGGAAAAGTGTGATGCCTAAAGAGCAAGCAGCCAAGGGACTAAAACCATGATAATGCTAACACTAATACACTTCTTGTCCCTCAGAGGGGAGAAGAGATGGGTGAGGAGTACAAACCTGTGATAATTCGAGTCCTGCGATCCTAGAGGCAGCTCTTCAGGTAAGCACTGAAACCTCCCTGGCTAGGAAGAGGTGATGCCACTCAAACCCATGTTTTCTCTGCAGAAGCAGAGCTCTTGGAGGCAGATGCTGCTCAGAAATGTTCACCTGGCCAGCTTGCTGAGGAGATGCAGGTCATAAAAGGCAGCTAGTGCAGGCATTCCTTCTGCAGTGATACATATTAATGACTTTTTAAAGCCTTTTTTGCTTTGAACAAGTAACTGAAAGTTTAACAGTGTGTCACCTAATTCCATAGCTGGGTCCCTGCGTGTAAAAACTTGACTAGGCTGGGAAAGACCCCTAAGCTCTCTGGGCAGCCTTCACCGGGGACTGCAGGGGCTCCAGAGATGCCCAAGGAGAGGGAGGCTGCCCAGCAGAGAGTTTCACTACCACAGACCCCCATTAAGAAAGAGCTGGAGATAAAAAGGCTTCTTACTTCTCAGGCTGCTTTTAAATCCAGTCATGGTGAGTTTGACTATTGATGTTTTCAGATTGCCATACGAAGAAATGGAAGCAATTTTAAATTGCTCTTTTCATATTTCTCTGAGTGAAAAAAAAACAACAACCAACTTTCAAAACATATCATTTAGTCACTGCTAGGGCAAATTCACTAATATTTAAGCAATTTTACTCTGTAGTGGGGAGGTAATGTTACTGTCTTTCCCAACACACTTTCTCAAGCTCAGTCCCACAGCATCCTCCACAGCTGCCCAGCTCTGAATTTGGGCACTCTTGTGTAGACTTATTTGTTTTTCCCACTGGTGTACTCCACAGGGAGCCAAGGATGGAATGAGCAAGCAAATGGGGCATTAGCACCACTTATGGGGCAGCTGAGGGACAAGGGGCCTCAGGGCCACCCATGCTCCTCATAGACCAAATTCAGAAATGTCCGGAAGTCTGAAGACTTCCAAAGCAACAGAACCTATCAAACTGCAGAGAAGTGGTTGATAGAAAAACTTCCTGAAAGACAATTAAACTCTTGCTTTGTGGGGTGTCCAGCAGCAGTTATCACAGGTCTGTAGCAGGCAGTGCTGCTGAGGCTGAACTGGGGAGATAAGTCACCAAACCAGCCGCGTTAATTATCTTGGCCCTGCAGTCGCTCTATGCCAAAGTCAGGAAGGTTTAATTCAACACACCAAAAAACCCTTTCGATGTCAAACAACGTCTATCCCAACCTGAAGGGATGGTGGGAAGGGAAAGATATTTTTCAATTAAAAAAAAAATAAAAAAGATTCATATACTCAAAGCAAAACACTTTCTGTATGAATGAAGCAGTTCCTAAGAGACATCTTGGAGCAGCAAAGGAGCTGGGCAAACTTTAATAAGGAAATTCTTCAGAGACTAGAGCTTTGCTTTAGTTGCTGACTGCCTCCTGAGGAGAGAAAACACTACAGAAATGAAATATGACTTTGCACCATTGTGGCAGAGCATTTCCACATTTCCCTTGCCCATGCGAGTAACCCTTCCTTGTGTAAGGGGTTGTATCTAATGGTTACCTGCACGGCAGTGTTTCACCACGGGGGACATTGCTGCACTTTTACCTGACACACACCACATGGAAGCTCTAACCAAACTACTTATTTTTACCTAACACTTGAAGGACAAAGCTAATCTATAGCACTTGCTCATGGCATTAGAAATTTCATATAAGTCTGAGTTTTGAGACGAGGCTCTGCATCCTCTCCCTGCCCACACACGTGCTTTACATGGCATGTCCTTACAGAGCCAGCATGCACCAGGAGAAGGGTGTCACTCCAGCTAGCCCATGCCCATGCAGAGTTCCCCCCATCAATGCAGCCTGTTCCTGACTGTCCCCTGCCAGGGCAGAACTGGACCAGAGTACCCAGCCCTGAGGAGCAGCTCGGTGTGGATAAAAACCTCTGCCAGGCCATCTCCCCCAGCCTTCCTCCTGATACAGTAATCTCCAGCAGTCCGGCTTTCTTTTTTACTTTTTTAATCATCTTGTCTAGAATAATTAAAGGGGAAAAGCATTCCCCAAATAAAAATATCAACATCCAAGCTTCCCTGCTTTAATCTATTCTCCTATGACAGCTGAGACCCTCCTATTAGCACTGTGCCAGTGTGTGATTTCATTACCTGAGTAGCTGATTATAGAGTAATTACAACCTTCCCTGGGCTGATGATTTTTCTGTTTGTTTCAATTTCAACTTCCACAAATGGTGGGAAGTCCCTTTTTTTTCCTGCCTTATTCTGCTGTGGTCTGCATGTTCCCAATCTCGGATCTTCCCCCCCTCCCCTCCGGTGAAGGGAGGGCTGGATAACACTGAGGTGTAATTCCTGCCCCCACCACGTGTAATTTCGTACTGAATGAGTAAATGTTCCTGTAATTTCAGCGAGCAGCTGTCTCCCGTCTGGATGGCGGCACTGTGATACCGTTACCTGTTTATCTCCTGGAGGTAGAAGCACTGCTGGCAAGCCCCTGCCCATTGCTGTTTATGTGCAAGAAGTTAATACCCCAGCATTACAGTGCTCCTTGGTGAAACTATAATTAGGCAACGGTTTTATTTTACTGCCTGTGAACACTCCCTGACAGCACAGCCACTGGGTGCTTTCCAAACTGCTACAGTTTCAGGTCCCAACCTGAAATTCTCATTTAGAAGGGGACTTGTACTGCAGCTAATCCCTCAAGTACCTCTCCTAGGCCCTAAATTGCATTAGGGGTGCTGGGGCATGGGGCTGGATTGGCCAGGGTTGGCAAATGACAGGGTGAGCCTCTCTGCTCTGTCGTGTGTGATGGCAGGACAAAGCCCCGTTAGGGACGCAGTGATGCTGCTGGGCTGAACAGGCAGGGCAGGGGCTGCAGTGCCCCAGCAGCAGAGGCCTGAGCAGGCTGCTGGTCCTGGGAGCCAGAAGGCTGCTCATGAGTGTTGGTATGGGCACAGCAGCTCCACGGCCAGCAGCACCAGTGCCCACGGGAGGAAAGGAGGAGCAGCCGAACAGCAATGCTCTTTTTGTCAGGGGAGCTATTTTAAACCATCTGCTTTGTGGGTAGCCCTTTTGGCTCCCAAGTCTGCCTGAGGCAGAGGTGTAGAACATGTTGGAGAGCAGGACATCAGAGCAGCACTACCAGAGGACAAAGACAGTCTGTCTGCTGAAGCACAGGCTTGCACAGGACGAGAGGTACACACGCACTTGCTCATTTGGGACTAAGGGAACAAGGTTTCTGCAGTTACCTCAGAGCTACTGTTATTAAGGCATTTATTTGGGGTTTTTCTTCTCCTTCCAACCCCTCTTCCTCCATGCAAACAATCTCCATTCAAACCATACATGACCTGGGAGGACATCAGCTCACAAGGACCTAATAAAACAAAATCTTCTTCAAACCACTGTTTTTAGGACTACGCAGATGATAGGCAAAGGAACAGGGTATAAGCAACTAGTGCAAAGATTTATTGGCAAGAAGAGTCACTAAATCTTTTGTCTACAGTGATAGGGAAGAGGAAAGCCAAGAACAAGGCAGCGACGGACCCTGGAGCTGCAGGCAGCCCTGTAGTCACAAGGATTGTCTAGCCTTGTTGAAGCACCTCGGCCTCCATAGTGGGATTGTCACCAGCTGGGCACCTACCAGCCCCTGGCCAGGGCCTGGCAGTCTCTCATGGCAGGGAACAAGGGCTGGGAAGTTTGAGGGGAAGGGCAGAACTGAGCCCTTGAGTGCTGGATGGCTGCTGTGCCAGAGCACTTCCTGAGGAGCCCAGTGCCCGTCTCCCAGGGGATGCCCACGCCGTGGGGCATCTGCTTTCTGATGGCACACTGGGCACTGTAAGCCCTCACACAAATGACAGGGGAGTTGGAACTAGATGATCCTTAAAGTCCCTTCCCAAACCATTCTAAGATTCTGTTGCAGTCCAGCTTCAGACACATTAAGCAATTAGAGAGTGTCCAAAGGAGGGCAACAAGGATGGTGAGGAGCCTTGAGGGGAAGCCATGTGAGGAGTGCCTGAGGCCACTTGGTTTGTTCAGTTTGGAGGAGAGTGAACAGAGACCTCACTGCAGTCTGCAACATCTTTGTGAGGGGAGGAGGAGGAGGGACAGGCACTGATCTCTGTGGTGACCAGCGACAGGACCTCAGGGAATGGCCTGAAGTTGTGTCAGGCAAGGCTTAGGCTGGATGTTAAGAAAAGGTCCTTCACCAATCAGAGGGTGGTTGAGCCCTGTAACAGGCTTTCCAGGGAAGTGGTCGCAGCACCAAACCTAACAGAGTTTAAGAAGCTTTAGGACAATGCTCTCAGGCACAAGATGTGACTCTTGGGGCTGCCCTGTGCAGGGCCAAGTGTTGTACTCGATGATCATTGTGGGTCCCTTATAACACAGTTTATTCTGTGATTCTGTGACCTCATGGCAAGCCAATTCCCAGCTTTCAAAAGCCTGTCAGATTGTATTTCCTTCACACATTCACTCATAGCAGTGACTTACATTTCTGACATACGGACAACATGCTTGGCTGTCCCAATAAAGTATGTCTGTGCCTTCCCATCTTCAGCAGAGACTGCAGGCATTTCCAGCAAAGGCAGAGCTGCAGCAACTTCTGCCTAAACTAACATTTCATTTCCTTGCTACAGCTCACTTCTATTGTCATCACTTTCATGCCTCTAATTAACTTGCATCTGTTTCATGTTTGAAGTTTGTAACACTTGCCCACTTTGGCTACAGTAGTTTATAACCCAATGTTAAACATATGTTTATGTTTATTGCACGCTAGCTCTGAATCCTTTGACTTAGCATTGTATCAGTTCATTATACCTCTAATGGAGAACCTCTGAGACAGGGCTGAAGCTTAAGTGATAATACTTTGGGGAAGCATTTGGAGGTGGTTGAAGAGAGGTGGCCAGTGAGGACATGCCTGGCCTGACATCCAGAAATGTTGAGCACTTGCCACCCACTCTGAAAACACTGGGATTTTTAACACCTCCAAACATGAAACCACAACAGCTTTCGGCAAAACTGTCATCTGTATCTCAAAGAAAAGACTAAAATCCTTTGCCATCTTTGTTCCAGAGGCCTTTAGCACATCCCACCTACCTATAATCTGAGTGTCCACTGTCTTTGCAATAGGACTAATGAGATCTTCAAAAGGATTTCAGAAGGCCAGGAGGGAGAGGGGGCTGTATAATGCACCACATTGCACATATAATATATAGAATATTGCTAAGTGGTACTTAACACCTTCCCTAGCTGTTAGGTGACAGGCTGGAGATCTGGCACCAGCTGAGGTGACTATTAAGGTCCAGTTGGTCACTCAGACCAGTTTTGCATCCATTAGAATCAGTGAAGCTGCTTCTGTTTTCCAGCAGACATGGTAATGATGCCAACATCTGGGTGAAGTAAGCACACTGCCTCTTCATAGCCAGAGCCATTTAGGTGGTGCCTAGATAAATGTGTTTATTTTTCATACAGATAACAGGATGCTCCTTAGAGCTAATAAGTATTTACTTTCCCTTGTATTGCTATTATCTCCCTCAATGAGAACTGTAATTAACATCATTGATCATTTGTGTAGTTTGCCTTCTAATCCTTCTTTTGTGCTATGATGGACTGAAACTGCAATGTGCATTATGTCAATACAGGAAAAGCTATGTTTGATCTCTGCCTTTGCACTGGTCTGATCTACCTGGGAGCTGCACTGTTTCTGTGACACACCACAATATTTTATGTAGTACCTCCAGTTTAAAAAGGACAACCATATATTTTCCATGCAACAAAAGTACCCTTGCTTTTAACACTATCACCAAACACTTGATTTAGTTGCTTCCACTTTGCTCATCACTTCTTGATGGGGATAGACAGCCAAACCCTGAGGTTATTCTTGGAACAAGTTTCTATCACCAAACCATAGGGCACATGGCATGCAAATACTGCTGGAGGCCCAGAGACGAGGGGACCTTCCCCTCAGTCTCTCTCTGCACAGGCACCACTCTCAAGAGGTTGTTTCAGACAGGACATTTTCCGCAAGAATGTGATCCCCATCCGATAATTGAAAATGTCAAGAGTCTTCCTGTTATTAACTGCATACAGTGAGGATTAAATACAGCCACGGCCATGATGTATAAGGACATGCTCTCTCATAGAGCCTGAGATGCAGAAATCAGTGCTGTCTTGGTGGTCAATGCCACGAAGCTGGTTTGCAGCAACAGATATCTGCCCAAACATCTCCAGTGCTGCTGTTCTTCCTGTTCAGGAGAAAGCATCAGTTGACAACCATCTATGGTCATCTGTTTTATTCAGACAGCAAGAGCTACACAAATAATAGATTAACAATAATAAAATTTGTGCAGTAAACTGGTTTGGAAAGTAAAATCTTCTTCATGGCTTTTATTTTTTTTCTGATTCCATATACTCACCTAAGTGTGAGCACACACTGAGACGCACACCGTGAAGAACCTCTGCTTTCCAAAGAGTCTCTGAGGAGAAAAGCCATCCCAGGCATGAGAGTCATTGCAGGACCTCAGCACCCTGGAATTGTGGCCAGAAGGGGTGTCTCAACCTCCCTCAACATCAGCTCCCTCAACATCCCCCTGCAGAAAGGGTCATCATTAGAGTCCAGCCAAGCCAGTCACAGAATCACCTAATCAAGAACCATCCATCCCAAAGCAGCTAAGCTTTGCTTCCCCTCTGTACTTGGCTGCGTGTGTCTTACATCTGGGCTGCTTTCCAGTAAGAAGCAGGATGGAAGAGAGTCACTCCAGTTTCTGTTACATCTACCTGCATTGCTGCCTAACCTATTAGAAATCTGGAATGGGAAAAATTTCTTTTATCTTTTGGTTTGCTTTTCTCTCATCTTGTTGACTAGGAAATGCCCAGACTTTTCCCTAATTTGGCATAAATTCAATGCACCTATTCTCAAACCTTCAGAGCAGAGAAGAATCCATTAAGCTCATTTCCATTTGTTCTAGCAACAAATCAGTATATGGAGACATCAAGAAAATAATTTTGAAGTACTTTTTCCATTATGTAGTTCTCAATTCCTGCCATTTCCTGTTTGCCTAGCCTGGATTCTTTATTCTCCTTGCGTCTGGCCCATAGCAATTATCTCAATATCTAGGAAAAGCATTAGGTTTTAAGATCTCAGGCTCCCTTTTGACAAAGGCTTTGCAATCCAGAGACACTAAGAGGAGAGGATTAAACTTCCATCTGTTTGCCTTGAGGGGGCAAAACAGAGAAATCAGAGAGAGCTTTCAAGAGATGCTTGTGTGATAACATTGCACACTCACTAGGCAGGAAAGTCTCAGGTAAGACGTATTTGCTTGGGAGTCATCCCAGTCACCAACTGGAACAGGTTCTTAAAAATTCACTTCATGCACAGCAGACTAGAAAGATTCCTTCGGGTCCCTTCCTCCAGAGTGTCTGACTGCCTCTCTAGACCTGGGCCGTCCACAGCTGCAGTTTTTTGGACAGCAGGGAGGAAGTGGCTCGGTCCTGCATTCTGCTGAAGCTGGAACAGAAACACCAGTGTGGCTACACCCAGAGGGAGCAGAGAAACCCCACAGAGGAGCAATCTTGTCCCTTTGTAGGGCTGATCATACCTGGCACAGACAGGGCAGTAGGTGGTAGGACCAACACCTGCCCCTGCAGACCCCAATCCTGGGGTCACTGTCCCTGAGGAGCCATTGCAGTCTGGCCTCTGCACCCTGAGCTGGCACTGACCTTTCTGGGGACAGAGCTGAATGTGGCTGTGACTCAGCAGCCTCCTCTCCCTCACCAGTGGTTGGTGACTAATTGTATTTAGTCCCATTCTTCATTCTTATTTTGGGGAGAACAAACATAAACAGACTCAGCAGTAATTGTTGCTATGTCTCTACTGTTTCCTCCTCTGGCCAAGTAGGGGTTTTCCCGCACACTCATAATTTTAGAGCAGCATTTTAAGTACTTTTTTTTATTTTTAAGAAAGAGTGTGAACATTTCTTGACTGGTGGGAAAAGAAGGAAGGAAACTTCAAAGAATAATTTCTGATTTTGTGCAGACTCTGGGGGAAAAGTTTCTCTAACCTGTCTATCAAAGAGGACCGGTCTTCTCTGGCCAGAGTTTTGCCACAACACAGAGGAGCAGATTGCTTACCAGCACCCTGGAGAAGTCCACATCAGCCCTGGAAAGATCAGTTGTAAGGATGACTTCTCTAAGGACATGGCCCAGAAACACGGTGCCCCTGGAAAAAGGTCTCCTGGGAGGAAAATCGAGCATTTCAAAGGCTGATCTGGAGAACTATGGCTGCTGCCACACATCATGGCCTGGGAAGAATATACCTACAGACCTATGGCTTCTCACACATGCTTGTGCATATACACGTATCACTGCACATAGTGATCCTATAGTTGGGATCCCATTCCCACATCCCATATTTGGTGGGAATCTGTAGCTCATATCTGGAATGGACCTGTAAAGTTCTTGAGAGCCAAAGTCTTCTTCCTAGCTGGAGAACATATAGATTGGCCAGAGGAAACAGGGAGAAGAGCAAAGAAGGAGTGTGTGGTCAGCTGGAGAGGACACTACACTAAGGTTCTATTGGATATGTTATTAATTATACAAAAACATTAAACAATTATAAAACAATTTATTTACTACCGATATAAAAATTAATTACATAATCCTCATCCGCAGCCAGAAGGCTAAGACAATTTTATTTATAAATTTTATAAACATATATTTTTATGTATTTAGGATATATTTAACCCAAAGCTCACCAAGTCAGACACTTTCCTGAGAGACAGGAGACCTTTGGTCTAGCTTTCACTTACGCAATACCCAGAGGACTGTTCAGTGGCAGCAATGGCAGTGACAGTGACAGTGCCCCTGCAAGGCAATCTGACCCAGACTGGCCCCAAGCACAGTCTGCCAGCCTTTGCAGCCTGCAGTTAGGTGCTAAAACCAAGGTATGGGGGTACCTCTGTGCACTCTGCAAGATGGCCTGTTTAAGGAGCTACTATGCTGCTGCCAGACTCCTGCCTGTGCTGTGCACCCAGCAGCTCCCACTGCTGCTGGCTCTGGTGAAAGATTTGCCCCTCTCTGGGAGTTGACACTTTGGGGGTGATGCCTGGTGGAGTGCCCATGAAACACAGCACCACGAGGCCCAAACTCACCTGATGCACATACTGTGTAATACAGCATCAGCAAAGAGCTGTATGCAATTGAGTTCAACCCCGTATGCTTCCTCATGCCGGCTGCAGCCATCCCATCAGATCCTTGCCCAGTGTAGTCATCCACAGGCTGCTACAAAAGCCTCCATATGCCACGGGAGACTGAAGGCTAAAAGCCAACTCATCCATGTAGTGGTGGACCTATCCCTGTGCTGGGATATGTTCATCTGTTGCTATTTCTGTTAATTTTGTGTATCATATATGGATATCTTCAGGGGAGAAAATAGGTTTTCACACCCTCTGATCTTCCCTTTGTGCCAAATCCTTCCACCTTGGTCCAGGCAAAAACTCCTAGCGACTTTTTCTGCCTGTACTCCACTGTCCTGTTCTGAAACCCCATATTTCACAGCTGCAACTGCTGTTCAACTGTACCAGACTTTCAGAAAGCTGTTGGCAAAACACTAGCAAAAATCAAGGAAAAATGGATTTAGTGTCTATGAGTCCAGGTGGGAAACTGAGGAAAATGTCTGCCTGTGGAAGAAACCAGTGGGATAAGATACTCAAGTGAAGACTGGAAATTACCCCTGTATATTGTATTTCTGATTGACTTTCACTCAATAATATATGTAGCCGATCCCTGTAATCTTGCTGTTGGATGTTTTTATCCACCATGACAAAAAACCACTGACAGCATCCCCAGCTGTTATCAAGCATATATCAGTCCATCTGTTCTGCAGCAGCACTTTCGTCAGGAGCAGACAACTCAGGAATCCCAATACTGGCAACTACTTACAACTTTGTCATATGTAATGAAATACTCCGGAAACTATTTGTGAGCAAACAGTTCCCAGGATATTTCATTACTAATTGCAAATTTGCAAATTGCTCATGAATGATCAAATATTAATATGCAGATAGGGTGCAGTCCCAGAAGGGATCCACTGCTTTGATAAGAGATTAGCCGTGTTCAGCGGGCACCCGCTCGCTGCTGTGCCCACGCTCCTGCGCGCTCATCGATTGCCACTGTAAAACTGGGAATGTCACTGAATGTTTGGCCACGTATTGAAGATTACTGGGGCATTATAACCTTGCTCAGACACTCATAGGAGAAAGTCGAATGCTTCCCACCTGTGGAGAGGCTCAGCTCCGCACAAAGGGCTGCTGGAGCCCTGGGGGCGGCTGGCTCCAGCACGTGTGCAGCCCCGAGGTGGAGCAGACTGTTTTTCTGATACCATGTACATAACACTCCACCCAAGCCTCCCTGTGTAAATAAAAAATAAAGTCAAATTATGCCAGTAAAGAGTGGATTACACTGGTCACTGGGAGTGTTTGTGTATGTTCAGCCATAACCTGTGATAAGGTGCTTGCCATAAAATTCCTCCTGGAGCCTGCAGCTCTCCTTGAAGCTGCAAGATGCCAGCGGAACCACCAGCATTCTGCATCACACAGGGAAGGCAGCAAGGGGGGCACTGAGGAATGGGTCAGAGACCCAGAAGCCTGCACAAGTCCCTGGGGCCATGGGGGACCCTCTCTCTTGCAGGAGAAAGACAGGAGCACCAATTGCCACCAGCAGATATAAGGAGGCAAAGTTCAGTTCGAAGAGGTAAAGGGTGACAACCTTTCTACAGACAAAATTATCCCGCAGTCAGTAAAGCACAGCAGCAATCGGGACAGATAACAGAGCGAGTAATGAAGGCAGAGATTACTAAACTCCACAACCAATCCGTCCCATAGCAGAAAGCTGCTGTAAAGCAATTTTAACCCAGCCTATAAGCACAATTTGAGATGTTATGCTTTGGTACAAGATGTTTTTTAGAACAAAAACATATGACAAGTTGCATTTACATTATGAAAAATGAATGTCTAAGCAGGTCCCACATTTGGTACATTTTTTACAAACAACAATCAAAATCTTTCCTTTTCTGTCATCTGTTGATGCAGAAAAGGTAAGTATTTCCAGCTTCTAATATAAAAGCTTTACAAAAAAATCAGTTACAGGAGAGTATATTGTGGTTTTATTTATGAAGAGGAAGACCCCCACGTTTGGGCCTGTCCCATCCTGAGAGTAGACTGCTAGTCAGTGGAGGCTGGCAGAGCCTGGCTCTCCTCACCTGCCTGGGAGTCAGTCATGAGGGAATCACTCTCCTATCTGCTCTCCCACTACCCAACAGTCAGGTGGAATTGGGTTGGAAAAAACATAGTTGTGGCTGTCCCCTAGAGTTCCCCATGGAAAAAAAATCAAATAAGGGAAAGGTTATTGTGGACTGATAACAGCTAGAGAGGCTGGGAACAGTACCTGCTGCCAGGGAGAGTTTGCTCCAGCGCAGGCAGGGTGCCCTGCACCTCCGGCCCTGTGAGAAGAGCAGAGAAAGGCATCCAGAGGAGGGAGAGCCAGAGCAAGGACGTGAGATGAAGAGCTGCAGAGAGATTGCAGCCAGCCAGACCAGGACCCAGATGGTTGCAGGGGAGATTCAATAAGGAGGTTTTGTGAAAAAAACATTGCATGCATTCGTGTAATAAAAACTGACCATCACGCACTGTGTGTGACAGAGGGGGATGACGGCTGAGAGTGCAGCTTTGGGCACTGGGTAGACTTAGAGAGCTGGTCTTCAGCAGGCTTAACTGTCATGTGATTTCTTGTGTGCAAATGCATAAAAGGTTTTAGGTGATGGAAACTGTCAGGGTGCTCCTCCCTACCCCGCCTGCAGAAAGGGCCAGCTGCAGCCTAGGATAAGGCTGTTGAGCCAGGTGAGATGCTGCCCTGACAAACACACATCCACACTAATTTGGCCTCTGAATTGTGTCCAGCACAGACTTTTCCTCCCCCAGCCACAGCCAGGGCAGCCAGGTCATGCTCAAGGGAAAACACTGACTCAATGGCCACCAGTGGTGTGACTGCTACTGAACGCTGGCATTAACCCCCAATTCCCCTCCATGCTTTAGCAAAGCAAATGCCTTGGCAAGGAGGGACTCCCCCAGAGCCTGCTGCAGCTCCTCAACTGTGAGAGCAGGCACGCAGTGTAGAGCTCAGCAAAGCCCTGCCAGCAGCAGGGACAGAACAGCCCCTGGGACCGGAATGAATTATGCACAACCTCAAGTATTTGCAGGATAGAGGCCTTAGCTCACTGGGTTAAAATACCAGAACAATATAAAACACGTCTACCTCTGGAACCCACTGCACTTCATAAAAATGCCTAGGACCCTGCTGGAGCTAAGCCATTGTGGATAGCCATAAAAAATTGGTTAATAAATCTTCTTCCACTGATGAAATAGCCACTTCACAGCCAGAGCTCAACAAATTGAGCATTTCAAAGCAACCTGCTTGACACAAGCCCTGATTTGCACACCAATACAAGCATCCCCAGCCTGGGCAGGACCCTAAGCCTACACTGTTCCTCCCTCCCCATTGTCACAGCCAAGTGCCAGGAGGAGATTTAGTGCACCAATATTTTCCTCCCGAGTGACAAAAAGGGGATTTACATCTGTAACCCGCAGGCCTTTGGAGTGAAAAGATCCCAAAAGCAGAGGCTAGCCTGGCACTCAGCAGCCACACTGGCTACACCACTGGCACTGCCAGAGTGACAGTCCCCTGCCTCTCAGAGTCTCTCCCAGACAGATGCTAGTTCATCATAGTGCCACTTCTACCTCTTTTTTGGCTGGAAAACAGGCAAAACTTAATGTTAAGAGAAATGCAAGTGCTCATCACCTTGCTGCTCCACAGACACTGTCCTGAAATTCTAATCTATTAGGTAAAAAAGCAATTCCAGGAGAAGCTCCATTCTTAACACGCTGTCACAAGTCAGTATTTTTTAAACGCAGCCGATAGCCAAGGAGAGTGAAACAATACATTTCAGTCACTTTTCCCAAACGCACAGCCATTGATATATTTAAGTAGTATGATAACTAGAAAGAGAAAAATACTCTAACACTTCAGTTTTAATAAAAAATTTCTTCAAAAATTGAGTCACCCAATATTCGTGCCAGTGTGGTTTTTCATGAAGTCGGGGCTGACTTGTCCTCTTCCCTTCTGCCTACAGGGGAAAGAGCAGCTCTCGGCTGGGAGGCAGGACCTGCTTCCAGGCAGAAATATTTATTCACTGAAAAGCTGCATTTAGATATTGATGTTTCAACAGAACTATTTGTTTAACCAAATGTAATAGATTTGCCTAGACAATTACAATGGGGAATAAAAAGCACATTTTTAGGCCCTTCTAGCAACACTGAATTACTAAGAAACAGTGATGAGCAAATCCTAAATTTTTCAAATCCATGTGATTTGTGGCTCAGATTTCATGATAAGTTGTTTGGATTTGGGTTTGCAAGACAGGTGTTTGGCATTTCTAACTCTGCTCCCTTTAGGAGACATCAAACCAAGCATTAAACTCCTGTGGTCTTGAAAGTTCAAGTCAAGGTGCTTTTTGTTTTGCTTTTCCCCCCGAAGGTCAGTTCAGGATTGAATCCCTTTGTCAAGGTTGGCTGGAGAGCAGAAGGCTCTGTTAATCTGCAGGCACTGCGGCTCCCTCCTGGCTTCCTTCCCTTGCAGTTTGTTTTACTTCAGGATTCACCCCCTGGGATTGTAAAGGCTGCAGATGAGGGTTAGAGGTAAAACAAAGAAAATGAGGTTGGGTGTTTATTTAGAGGGAGCCAGAATTCATAATGTTGGAGACACTGGGCCCCTCCCAAGAGATAATCATAATTTACCAGCACCTCTCCACCACTTGTTTTTCCCCAGAAATAAAACACAGCGACAGATCCAAAATACCACTTCCCCAAGTAGCTCCTAGAACCAAAAGAAAAAGTTTTTTTCTGCAAAGTGACCAAACACTGGAACAATACAAATATGCTTCCAGTGATCTCCATATGGGAAAGTATCTGCAAAAAAGAAATAAAGGCAAATTTGCCTCCTTCAGAGACTTTTTTTTTCTATTCACTCAACTTGTGCTTTATTATGGTGGGGGTTTTTTTGACCATAGATGTTTTTTTCTTGGTAGATTGCCTTCTTATCCCTCCCCCTTTTTGATGAGAAGGCCAAATTAAATTTATTCACTGTGGAACCCCACTGACTGGTAGCTGACAGACACATCCCATCTCACACAGGCAACCTGGTGATACATTTTCCCTTATTCATACCTCGAGCAGCAAGAGAAGCAGCAGATGCATCCATTACACCTAAGAAAAAACGTTGCTCTTTTCCCAGGCATTTTTTGGTGTTTGGCCTCTAGGGCATTATCCATTTGCAATGAGATCCCTGGATTTACAACAGAGCAAATGGTTGTACAACAAAAACTGGATTCCGGGGTCCTGATAAGAGAAGACAAGCGTCCTGCGACCGGAGCCTGACCAGTCACCTCGCCGCTAATCTGGCTGAATCAGCTGCCGTCAGTGGTTTTATGCTAAGCGCACACCGGGGTGAAAAATGAGAGTCGCGCTCAGCTCCGGCAGCCCAGCTCCAGCGCTCTGCTACCAGAAGCGGCTGCTTACTTTCAAGCTCTCCGCACAGCCTGTAATCACTCAATATTGAAACCAGATTTACAAGCTCTTTAGAGGAGAAGTTTGTGATTTCCAAAGCAGACGCATTTGGTATTTCAGAAAAAGGTCAAGCCCCCTGTGGAGTAAGGGGTTTTTAATAGAATCAGTTCAGCAGGAGTTAAGAGGAGACATACCAACCCAGCGGCTCGCAAAGCCAGGAGTGGCAGAGACATAAGAAAAGCTACGACCATTATTGTTTTGAGGAAAGAATCAGAGAAAGAGAGAGGCACGGGGTACGCTAAATTAAATCTTGGACATTTGATTTCATTTATTCCAATCCGAGAGACCTTCTCAGCTGGAAATAGAGGGCTGTCCTTCTTATGCTCCCGGGCTCGCAAGGGCTTCAAAGAAAGGAGTGTTTGTTACTGTCTGCAGGGGAAACCTGAGAGTGCTTAGCACAATGGCAAATCCAGGCTCTTAACTCAAATGCATTTAAAAGGATAGCCTTAAATTACTGTCTCACCTCTTCAGCCTCTAGCCTCTGCCAGGCTCTTCAGCTATTAATATTTGTTGCCTCACTAGGCTGGGGGAAGTGGTTGTTGAGGACTGCTCTGTTTCATGCTGGTACAGCACGAAGCAGTGGGGAAGCCCAGGGAACATCACTAAGGACCCTCCTTGACACAGGAGTACAAGTTTTCTAAATAGTGCAGAGGCCTGCAGGCTATATAAGCAGCCACTACAGAAATATTAGCGATGAAGCTGGCTACTGCTTACTCCAAAGCCTTTTGGACTCTGCAGTCAGTGGTTTCAGTGAAAAGGTTTGTGGATCATTCCATAACTCACATAGCTGGTGCCAGACAGACACCAGAGCTCATAACATAGTTTCCTGAATATAAAGGCTTTAAAATAAATTGGAAATCCAGATTTCATACTCTCCTGTTTTTGGCTGGGATAGAGTTAATTTTCTCTTTAGAAGAAAGTTTAGAAGACTCATAGCCCAGAAACTCCAAGGCTGTATCAGCTACCACACCTAAACTCTAAGTACCACACCAGGCAGCAGAACCCCAGGAGATGGCAGCTGCTAACCCAAGCCCCAGCGCTCCGTGGCCCTGCTGTCATGACTGCAGGGGATGGCAAACAAGCTCTTTTCTTCTTTAAAACATCTCCACAGCAAGGGGCCAATTAGAGCATCCTGGTCTTACTAGCCTTTTAATGGCAAGCATAAATAGGCCCCTATGCATTCAAATCAGCGGCAAAGTGGTGAAGGTCACAGGATGCTTAAATGACTATACAACATGCTCCCTCTGATTGCTGGAGAAGGCGCTTAAAAGGTTTAGCCATCAGATTTTTTAACTTGTCTAGTCACAGTAACTCCTGCTGCAGCTACAGACGGTATTTCAGGTTTGTCTTTTTCAGCATCAAGTTCCCAGTCAGCCATTCCCAAAAATAATATACTTGGCAGAGCAGACAACTGCCCTAGATTCTCAGATCAGTGCAAAGGAAGGGCAGAGCTCTTATAGGAAAGCAGCACTTTGAAAGGTCAGCCAGAAGACCACAGGCCAGATTCCAAGAGAAGTTGTGGCCACGTAATTTCTTAAACTTCATCAGCAGAAAGAGGTAGAAATCAGATATCAGTCTCTGCATTAAAAGCAATTCTCCAGGCACGTTGAAGTAGCAAAAAGGGTCAGCAGCTTGAGGTACACAGATGAAACTAATCCTTCTAAACTGCACTTTAATATTGCAAACAGGGGCACAGTGGGACCTTGGCACTCCCAAGGCTCTCACTGCACTTGGCCCACACGAGTGTTTAACTGTAGGGGTAAGTTTGTAATATCAGTACCTCTGTTTGCACAGCCAAGTGACCAACTTATCTCCAACAACAACCCTACCACATCATTTAAGTGTACTTTCTGGAACACAGCCTGTGAATTAGAGGGGCAGGTTTACCTCACTTACATCTCTTTTCATTTCACCTGCACATCTCAAGGCAATCTACCACAGCAAAAAACACACGGGATCAGAGCATTGCTGCAAGGTTGTTGTAACCCTGTGTGTGCCATCCCCTTATCATTGCTGGACTCCTGGCAACAGCAGAACCTCAACTTCCCAGCCAGAACAGGAGGCAGAAGCATTTCTAAAGCTTCTTAAAACATAGATGAATACAAGACTCCTGCCAGGTTTTATCTTCTGAAGCAGCATTTTGGATGCTTCTTTCACCATGATGTGGCTTCAGCATTTTAGGAAAGTATACTTTATAATTATTGCAAATTCTAATCTAGCAAGAAAAATAAATACAATAAATTCCTTGAATAATCCAGAAGTTGTTTGGTTTTAGCAACTAAGCATTGAATAAATGAAATGATAAAGTGAAGCCAACTAGCAGAAGGAGTAAGAAACAACTAAGTGCACAAATATTGGCCAGGAAGAAAAGCCACCTATGCAGGAATAGCATAAAGGAGGAGCCAGAGATTAAAGTACAGTGTTATTTCTTCAGTCCCACACAAAACTAGGAGCATATGATACTTAGTTACATGATAGAAGAGCAAGGCAGATGCTTTCCACTGTGCCCAGAGGGGTTATAAACAGAAAAAAAACAACCAAACCTAATAGGCAGTGCGGTTTTGGGGTTTCCCTCTCCTCCCCAAAAAAAGTTTGGATGTAAAAGGTACAAAAGGAAGACAGATCAGAGAAACAAGAATTGTGAGACAAGGGAGGAAAACCAGCCATGAAGAATCAGGAGTCACTTTCTGACACATTTTGCACAGAGGAAGTTCTTCATTAACAGAGGAAGAAAAAGCTATCAAAGCTTTGCAAGAATTCACTGAGGTTATAAACAAAATGCAACAGCCAAGAACCAAGGATGTGGGTTCCCTGCTACCTGAAGTATAAAACAAAGCTGCCACCTTCCTTCTCAAATGACTACCTAAATTCCTTTGCAGAGTAGGAAAAGAGTCTGCTTCCAGAATCTAATTGTTATGCGTGGCATTACCATGCACACCTTCATTTGTTTTCCACTATCATCACCCATAAGCAAACCCATTTTCCAAAACAGAAGTCATGAGCAAGTTTCAGAGAAAATATATATATTTTAGAAAATCTTTACAATAAGTCAGGAAACATAGGAGCTTGCACACAGTTTATTATAATTCGGTTCTCAGCTCCCTACAGTTCAGATAACCCTGGTGACAGTGTTTACAACTTCTAACTTTTGCTTTCACAACTCTGAAGCAAACAATACATTTGAGTGTATTTTACTCTGTGCAAATAAGACAACTTTTGGAATCCTTCAGAAGAAATATCCAAGATTCTGTTTGCAGAGGTCCTTTGCTTCTCAAAGATGATTTATGAGAGTTTTTGTTTCAAGATAAAGTGCTCCTGTCCAGCAGAACCCAAAAGCCTTCAAGAGTTCAGAGAGTAAGTTTAGCTCAGATTAAAAAATAATTGGTCATACAAATTCCAGCTTCCCATGTCCGCTGTACATTCCCCAGTGAACAAGTGAAAGAATTTTATCATTGCTGAGGTCTGAATGTCTCATTTTATCACAGGTCATGCAGCAGTTCTCATGACCAGTCACAGGCACCATGCATTCCAAGTCCAATTTTGCCACCTGCCCTTTTTTCGAATGATGTCCATGAAAACTGTAGTGCAAACGAGAGAGCATTTGCTGTCGCTGGTCTTGCAGTCTCTTGTTTTCACTCCTGAGCATCCTCAAGGCCAGCATGATAAGGAGCACCAAGATTAGCCCACCAGCTATTGGAACAGCAATTACAGCTGCCCTAAACCATAACTCTTTTGAAGAAGTCAATTCCTGCACCTTGGTGATGAGATTCCTGCTGCTGTCATGTTGATACCTGCTCCCTTGTCCTGCAAAGGGGAAAGATGTGAAGCTTATTTCAGGATTTATATATACACTGATTTACATATAAGCACCTCCTTTAAATACTACACTGACAAGTTTAAGGAGCAGCTGCTACGCTCAGCAGTATCTACAGAAAATGCCCCGGTAAAGAAAAAAAAAAAAAAATTAGCTTCTAAGTCTGCTTATAGCATGGAATTTCTTACCCCAATAGCCAGTTTAATTAGGAACACCACTACCACTGATTCTTGGAAGTCATGTCAAGATGGCAAGAGAAACTTCCAATATTAATGCAGACAAAAAAACTAATGGGCTGAGGTGTTCCCCTGCATCCAGACACCTGTTTCTCCCTCCGGTGTCTCCACTTACATTAACAACTCAATCAATAACAGCAGATGCACAAAGTTTTGACTGTTGCTGGCCTGATGGGCAGAAGAGGGGTTTCACTGAAGCTTTATTGCCCTACCTGAAGCATCGCCCCTGGAAGAAGACAAAACATCATGTAGTCCTCTGTAATTGCACATATCTTCATGACAGCATTCCAATGTGGACGTGGTGGTGGTACCAGAGTGGTTTTGTGCTTGTTTGGCTTGGCAGATCTCAGCTGTGCTTGCAATAGAGTCCAAGCAGCCATGAGTAAGTGGGGAATGTGTATTCTGAGGATCAAGCAGTCTGGAGAAGCAGGCGCTAAGCTCAGATTTGCACATATAGCCAGTTGCAACACAGTGTGCAGCATCACAGTAGCATCTGATTTCACCTGAAAAACAAAAATCGTGCAAGAAAGGTAAGAATTTGGTCCTCTAAGGATACCTCACCGTCGATCCTTAGTAGCCACACACACCACACAACCAAACTTGATGCCAGTTCTTCTGCTTCTGTAGACTGTGGATCCGCAAGAGTTGGGGTTGCTTCCTTCCCATCACTACAGCGCCTAACTCGTTGTAACCTTAATCCCCGTAAATGCCTCGGGGCACTTGCTTTAATGACTAGTACTCTAGTCCTTTGAATTAAAGCAAGAGCATTTCACTAAAACAGGGACTGGGGGAGGAAGGTCACAGTGACTTTTTTTTTCCTCGAGGTAAATAACTAACAAGACCATTTTATAGCTACTTCCACTCGCTGTCAGCAGTTGCATTTAACCACATTTAAAGCAAAACACCAGTTCTAAAAGCAACACACACTTTCAGTCCTAGAAGAGAGTCACATTTATGTTTTAACCATTACTCCAGGAGCAGCATTCTATTTTTATAGAAGTAACGTTTCTTTTAACTGGGCATAAGCACACAACAAAAATAGTATATTTAAATATTTATGTGACAAATGAAAGAAAAATAAAATCAGAACTGCTGAATTGTTTATTATGTCTCAATACTGCGCCAAAATTTAAAAGGTTTAACTAACACCCTATAAAGCTATTAGGTAGAACCATTACCATCTAAGTCTCTCAGCCAGGAAGGTTTTACTGTGTGAAACTGAGCAACTATTTCTAATTTCTCCAGAAAGAGAAAATCTTTAACTAGTTACTCATGCAAAAAGACTTTTTTATCAGTATTATAAAACAAAAAAGTTCCAGTTAATAATTATTTTGTTCACCAGAGATGACTCTCAACTCAAATGTAAAGCCTTTTAATGGAGGGAAACTGCAAGGCTAAAGGCTCCCCCTTGCCTCTCCCCAATTTCACATGCAATCCAAGATGCAGTAGAAAGGAGGAAACACTTAAGATTGAAAATCCTCTACCAGCTCTATGAAAAATCTCAGGAAACCTCAAAAATTTCTGAAGGAAGCGATAAAAAGTTCCCTTCATAAAATTCTTCATTTTGTGCTCTCCAAACTGCTCTGGTATGAATTAAACATGTCCTGTGCTGAAGTAAAAACTTACTCTTTATAGGCAAGTTCCAACTCAAAAATAATTCAATGTGCCATCAAGCCAAGGTTTAAGAGGAAGCCAGATTTCAGACACATCCTTGGAAGAATGGACTCTAAAACTACTTCTGGTGTGCCTACTGTACTTGCCACCACAGAAGCACCAAGGCTTTCAAAGTGGACTGAATAGTCAGATATCTTCCTCCCACAGTCTGCACTTCAAAAATCAATCTACAGGCTTCCCTGCTGCTGCTCCTTCTTATGTTACCTACCACCTATATCTAAAAAAAACTGTTCTGCAAGATGTTAAAAATCATCCCAAACAAGTTCGCTTCCCCTCGTCGGGCTACCTTAATACTTTCCCCAAAATGCTACTGCAGGCTCCAGGCCTTGAAGTTCCTGCTGCTCTTTAATAACTCTGCTTAATAGAAGCCAAATGATGGAGTGTCTCACTGTCTCCAGTCCAATCCCCTTGGGCTTTCAGACCAAGTAACCTAATTTTTCATGAATTCACACTCACTGTCATCCAGCATGTTACAGAAAAAAAAAAGACTCAATCATTTTCTAAGCATTCTATATGAGGTCTCCCCCCTAGCCTGAAAAAAATAGCTTTCATAATTTTTGCACTGTTAAATGTAAGATTCAAACATGGCACAGTACCAGAGCTGACAGTTCTTCCATGAGTCTCAGCACAGTACGGGAATAAAGTAAAACAATACACATACTTTCATTTTAACTGCTTATACAACCACGTTCAAAAATCTACATTTTATTGCCCTAAGACAATCTTACAAACAAAATCTGACAGGCTAGTCATCAGGTTAATTCAACTGCTTTTTAATTAAAGCCACGTTTCCAGTGAAACAGAATGGACTTTGTAATACTGTATTTCTGTCAATTCATAAAGTTTCTTCCTGTGCTATGCAAAAGGCCAGAAAGGGTATTTAGTATTTTGAAACACTGAACAATGCCCTTCTGTTCCCTCCTCTTTCTTGTTACTGTATGTAGCTATTAAAGAAAAATGTCTGCTTTTAGTCAAGATGGCTACAGGAGAGACTGCAGGCTTCTCTTAAAGCTTTTGAAGTCAACAGCAGCCAGAAGTCTGTGATCCCCTAATTATATCATTATCAGGCACATAGTTTCAGTATCTGCGACTTCACATCACTCAGTCACTCCCTGTTCTGCCCGCTTTGATGGGGCCAGCAGGCTCCCCCCTGCACGCTGCAAGGCTGTTATTTAGGGTTAATTACAGCCTTCCTTCCAAAATAAATAAATACCGTCGCACATCACCACCACGTTAACTTATCCTTTACCCTCCTCCCCGGAGCACGACGATTACCGGCAGCCAGCGGGCCGCCTCTGCCCCGGAGGGCGCTCCCCGGGCGGCCAGACCACAGACCGCAGCCCCCAGACCCCCAGAGACCGCAGCCCCCAGACCCCCACAGACCGCAGCCCCCTGCTCCCAGCGGGCGGGGACAGGGCCGGGCGCGGCCGCCCCGCCGGGACATCCGCGGGGCCGTGACTGCTCGGCACCGGCGGCCAGGTGGAAGGGGAGGGACGGAGGGACGGGAGGCACAGACCCGGCGGCTCCGCCGCCAACACCGCTCGGCGCGGGGTCCAGAGACAGCGCCGGGCCCGGCTGCCCTCGGGTACCCCGCTCCTCCGGCGCGGCCCCCGCAGACCACGAGCCCCGCAAGCGCCCCCGGGTGCCCCGCCGCGGCCCCTCACCTCTGGTGAGCAGGACGGCCATGGCGCACAGCTCCAGTTGCAGCCAGATGAAGATGTAGCTGGAATGGCGATCCATTTACC